>CAODLS010691925.1:0-13027 GCA_948243855.1 Flueggea neowawraea
AGATTTCGCAAGGATTGTTGCTCCTCTGACTCGGTTAACTTAAAAGGGAGCTAAATTTGTATGGTCTGATAGGTGTGAAGATATTTTCCAGAAACTGCAGAAGTGTTTGACGAGTGCGTCGATGTTGGTGTTACAGTCGGGTTCTAGAGGTTTTACGGTGTATTGCGATGCATCGAGAGTTGGCTTAGGTTGTGTATTGATGCAACATAGTAAGGTAATTGCATATGCACGAGATAGCTCAAGAGGCACGAACAGAACTATCCGACAGATGACTTGGAGCTAGCGGCAGTGGTGTTTGCACTCAAGATTTGGAGACATTATCTGTACGGAGAGACTTTTGAGATATTCACAGATCATAAAACTCTGAAGTAAATTTTTGGGCAGTGGGACCTGAACCTGAGACAAAGACATTGGCTAGATTTGCTAAAGGATTATGACTGCACCATATCATATCATCTTGGCAAGGCTAACGTTGTTACTGATGCTTTGAGTAGGAAGTCGATGGGTAGTTTAGCTCATATCTTTTCTGAGAGACGACTTGCAGTGTTAGAATGGCAGCGTCTGATGGAATCTGTGGTTGAGCTACAATTTGATGATTTTGGAGCCTTATTTGGACACGTAGAGGCAAGGCCTACGTTATTGGATTGGATCCAAGAGGCTCAGAAGGAGGATTCAAAGATATTTAATCTAATCAAAAAGCTTAGATCATCCGGTGTACCTGGATTCAAGGTGGATGACTCTGGAGTCCTTTGGTTTTGGGCAAAGACTGCGCATGCCATATTCGGGTGGCTTACGGGAAGATATTATGATCGAGGGTCATAGTTCGACATATTCTGTTCACCCAGGGTATGAAAAGATGTATCGGGACCTTCGTGAGTCCTACTGGTGGTCAGGGATGAAGAAAGACATCAGTGAGTTTATCAGCCGATGCTTAACATGTCAGTAGGTTAAGTTTTAGCATCAGCATCCTTTTGGCTTGATGCAGCAGTTGCCCCTCTTGGAGTGGAAGTGGGATCGCATCACCATGGATTTTGTAGTTGGACTGCCGAGGACATCTTCAGGATACGACTCCATTTGGATGATAGTGGACCGATTGATGAATTCGGCGCATTTCTTGCCTGTCAAGACGACATATGGAGTGGCATGGTTGGCAAAGTTGTATGTCGACCGGATTGTATGTTTACACGGGGTACCAGTCTCCATAATGTTTGACAGGGAACCTCAGTTTACTTCGCAGTTTTGGCGTAAACTGCAAGAAGAGTTGGGTACTCGATTGGATTTCAGTACCTCTTTTCATCCGCAGACTGATGGTCAGTCATAGCGCACTATTCAGACTTTAGGAGACATGCTAAGGGCGTGTGTTGTATTTTGGGCTGTTGATTTATCTACCAATGCATACAAAAGGTGGGAACCCGACAACCCAACAATGTATCAATGTGGAGCTCTATACAGAGGAGGAGAGCCTGACCAAAAGGGCGTCACTCACCAATAATATGAACGCCTCACTGAGATGAAATGCTAGACGGTCGCAGAGCCAAAACCAACCTGAAAATGTTAAGGTGTGAGTAAAACTCAGTGAGGAATAACACTCCAGATTGCCACATATGTGTGTCACAGAGTCTGGTTTGAAATCATTCAAAAATATTGCATACAATATGTATGTATACAGACATATCACTCTACGTATAATATTCTCTTAAAACCATTTCTGAAATACTTCGCAACCAGAGCAAATAACATGTAATAGGATGAATACATAATATACATATACAGAGTATATAACATAGGTCAATAGGGACCATAACAGATAGATAACAGAAGGGGCACAGAGCCATCCATCAGATCAAACAGAGCACGTGGTTTGGTCGGACGCACGACTACCATATTACTCTAGTAACTGGGCCTTGACAAGGCATTGATATACCAAAAGGCTACGCTACCTCATAGCTAGGTGTCCTTAATCCAAAGTATATATACATAACTGGCAGACAGCATACAGAGCGAAATTTCTTATATAGAGAATATAGTCATATATACATATATATCCCATATATATGTAAATACCATATATCAACAAAATATGAGTATTAATAATCACATAGCCAGATTATTAATTAATCAAACCATTATTAATCCAAATTTCATATATAAGCCGAACACACCAAAAACATAATAATTTTCAAATGACACAGCCTATGTGTCTAAAACTGCTACTCTCTCACTTGAGAGTCCAAGCAAGGATCACCAGTCAAACAACACTGGTGGGTAGCTGCTCGTACTAGCAACCACAAAGAGCTGTACAAGCATAGCCAAACAATTATCAATATGTGGTACTGTGGTAATACCATAATGCATGACACGCAAATGCAATGCAACCTAAATTCCCTAACTCTACAACGCGCTCCACTTGACATCCAACAGAACCAAACACCCACATTGTCTATATTTCCAGCCACCAACCATCCAAAATCACCAAGATTCACCATCATCAAATTCGGATTTTCTATGACCCATGAACACAAATCATCAAATCTCCAAACCAAACTCAAATGTAGGTAGTTATAACTTCTACTCAATGACATGCATCAGAAAAACAACTCCAAACTCAATAGAATTTCATCAAATAAACCCATTTCACCCAAACCAGAAACTTCTCAAAACCGAAGCTAAAATCCTATGGGTTCAACCTTAAACAACCATAATCTAACCATCTTTAACTCCCCCTTAAATAGAAGAGAAAGATTTGAACCAAACTTCAAAATCCGTTCAAAACCCTAGATGAATAATGTGCAGCAGAAAATGACAAAAACAGAAGATTATTGAGTGATTCTTACCTTCAAACCGAAATACAATCACTTGGAAGAGATGAAGAGTAAAGAGAGCAGTTAGGAGAGTGTGATTCCAGTAGTTTAGGTGAGTTATGGCCGGAGAAAAGGGTAGGAAGCTGTATTGATAAACCCACATAATTGAAATATTGCGTCTCACTTAACTGGGTTCTGACCTGGCACATCAACGTGAGTTGAAGCACATCTATGCATGCTGAACAGGATCTACGTGCGTAGATGACGCTTCAGCACACGCAGACAGTGGGTCTAATGACTTGCCACCCTTTGTCCTTGAATCAACGTGCATTCTAGTCCATGTTAGGCACGTTGACGATAGACCTGGTGACCTCTCCCTCTCGGCTTCCATCTTCAACGTGCGTTCCACTCCAACAACGCACGTTGATCATCACTCTTGTCACTGTTCACATATTCACGTTGATCAACGTACGCTGAACAGTCCCATGCATGTTGACAGCCTGAGGCACGTCCTCGGTCCAACTCGACCCTCTTCTATGCGCTTAGAACCTCCTCCAGCGCGCACATATAAGCTTCAACGTGCATTGTACTAACAAACGACCTCCAAAACATTCTCATTTGACATTTATTCACCAAAATCTCAAACTACCACTAAGGACCAAACAGAATGCCACCAGATTCCGGTTAAAATCCAATGGGGTATTACATTCACCTTCACAGTCAGCATCATAACCATGATGGCTTACTGGTTTGTTGGACACTTGGTTTGTTGATCACAGTCTCATAGTGACGGCCTTACAAAGGGTGTGAGGGTATCACACTCCTTTCTCATGGCTGTGACTCATGAGCATAATTGAGTCACGGTCTAGGCCATTTTGTCTTACAGTCTCCATCATGACTGTGAGCCTCTACTGTTCACTCATCTTGTGCATTCTTTTGGTGACTTCGTCTTAAACACCTTTTGGCCACATTTCACTCCATGTTCGCTTCCACTTCCTTTGTACTCTTGAATGATTCAATCCTCATGCCTTTTCCATCATTTTAAATTCCATTTCATGCATTTTTATTCACCCTACATAAAACACAAAAATATATAAATTCGTGGACAATTAAATATACTTAGGGTCAAAATGCTATCAATTTATGCTTGAATATCTATATAAAATTATCATGCATCAAACTCCCCTACACTTACTTTTTGCTTGTCCCCAAGCAAACCAATTCCAATTATGAGGTCAGAATAAAATTCAAATCAAACAGGTAAGAGAATTCTTATACTATTTAAGTATGCAAGTAAAATGATCAAGAGAGGCATGCAATGGTATTCATCATTTACAAAAGCCAAACCTTGGAATTAAAAAGTTGTAATTTCAAGATTTTATCTATCAGATCCCCTAATCTATTGGCATCCATAAGGCTTATCTCCCCTTTTGTTAAGTTCAAACACAATTTCCTTTGTTTTGGAACAATTTGGCCTCATTCATTCATCATTCAATTGTAAGTGCTTTCTTTCACATTTTCTTTTATTGCATTATCAATTTGATTACTTCCTACGGAAAATTGGTTCTTAAGATTTTATTGATTCTATATGTATATTTTACGATTCTGTCTAGCATATGTATATATACAATTTTCTAATACACTAAACAAGGAAGTTCTAGCACTAATTTCTTAACTTTAGGGATTAATAACCCTAATTTTTCTCCACTTAGTTTTCTTCTTAAATATCTCCTAAGATCACTCATCTAGGATTTCTTACACTCCCTCTCATTTTTGGGTGCTATAAATATAATCAGTGAATTAAAGGTCCTTGTGTAAAAACAATTGTTAATGATTTCTTGGGTGTACTAACCTTTTCCACCACAAGGTTGGGGACCCATGCGCTTGTTCTTGTTTAGGTTCACCCTCAAGGAGAAAATTTTTATCATTCAACACATTTAAAATTAAGCTTTTTTTTATTCAATTAGAAGCCAAGTCTACTACAAAACATTTGCTCGTCATTGCTTTGTTTTGAGTGCATAACTCTATCATTTGCATGAAACAAAAAAGGTTAAGGACACAACATATATACATGCTAGAGTTTGTGAGAGTTATGGCATGCATGCATAAAAAGAATAACCTGCCACACCACTTTTGGCAAGATCATGCAAAACAAAATCATAAACGTGCTTCTATCATAAAATGCAAGCTAGAATTAAAACCTACACTACATGCAAATGCAAGATAACCATAGTTTAACATCATTGTGAACATAAGGTGGTTGTCATTTTAGACGTATGCAAAGGAACTATTTGGGATGCTAAATAGTCCTAATTGTGGCTATCTTCAAAGGTCTCAATTGCTTCGTATAAACGGTGATGGGTTTATGATCATGCAAAATGATGTCTATAGGTCTGAATGAATGCACTTTTGAAATCATGAATGGACCACACATCGAACGTTTGGGGTTATAAAGAGAATGATTTTTGGGTGGAAAATAATAGACTTATTGACTCTCAACAAACTCACCCCTCTAAATGCAATCACTCTCTTTCCCTTTTTGTTTCTCATTTCTGCTCTCAACCCATTTCTTATCTACCCTCTCTTTTACACTAGGTTCATTTCTAAGCTCTACTTACTTTAAACACACTAGTGGTTTCTCTTTAGACTGTTCCTCACCATGGGTGTCACTCAAAAGGTTTAATAGTGGAGGTCTAGCTATCATGCAACATGTCTATAAAGAATGCACCCTATTATCATCATGATTAAGCAATTATGTATGCACATTCTTAGAGACATGAAACTCTTTAATCTCCTTCCCCACTCTAAAGAGTATACTCCCTTTAGTTAAGTCAATACATACCCCACCGGTAGCCAAGAAAGGTCTCCCAAGTATGATGGGAGTGTCACAAGCATTATCTATATCTAAAACATAAAAATTAGCAGGAAAGAAAAACTTGCCTACTTTTACCAAGATGTTCTCCAAAACTCCAATGGGTTGCTTGACTGATCGATCCGTAAGTTGAAGTTTGACAGTGGTAGGTGTTAGCTCTCCAATTCCGAGGTTCTTGTATATGGATGAGAGCATTAGATTGATGGATGCCCTAAATCATACAAAGAATCCACATTTGATAATTTCCCAAAGGTGCAAGAAATTGTAAAGCTCTCCAAATCCTTCAACTTTGAAGGGTATTTGTTCAGTAACATCGCACTACACTCCTCGGTGAGTGCCACCGTAGCATACTCCTCCAACTTCTTCTTATTGGCCACTATCTCCTTCAAAAATTTAGCATAATTCGGCGTTTAAGAATGGCCTCCAAGAATGGTATTTTCAACTCTAATTTCTTGAAAATCTCAAGAAACTTTTCAAATTCCTTGGCTTGGGTGTGCGCTTTCAACCGTTGAAAGAATAGAATAGGAGGCATATTGAGTTCTTTCAAACGTGTAGGGAATGCAAGAAGAGGCACATATGGTTTCGCTTCATCATTTTGGTTAGAAGGTTTGTCTTGAACTTTCCCTCCCTCAACTTCAAAACCAATATTAGGTTTTTCAACCACACTCTCATGCTCCTTTTTTTTGCTAACTACCTACCCACTTTGGCTTTTTGATCTCTTTCTCACTCAACAAAGTAATAGCCATTACACTCTTCTTTGGGTTAACTTGAGAGATACTAAGAATTTTTCATTTATCTCTATCGAACATGGCATTGGCTAATTGACCTACTTACCTCTCAAGATTTTGGATGGTGGCTTGTTGGCTTTGGATGATTTGATCAACCTTAGCTTCCCTTGTTTCTATTTTGGACATAAATTGCATGAACATATCTTCTAAATGTGTCTTCTTATCTTGGCTAGCTTGTGGGGATGGTGGTTGGGGTTGCTGTTGTTGAAAGGGTGGGGGTCTAGGTCGATATCTCGAGAATCCCATAGGTCTAGGTGGATTGGTATTGGAGGTATCTTTCTAAGAAAAATTTGGGTTGTTGCTCCAACCCAGATTATAAGTGTTTGAGTATGGGTTATTCTTAGGTTGAGAATTTGAGAATCCTACCACAAAATTCACATCCTCCAACACCCACTTCTTAGACCACTCCATAATTAGAATCACTATACCCTATCATTCCATAAAAAGAGCGTTGTTCTCTGACATTGGCTTTAGCATTAAGCAACAAATTCATCTTTCTTGACAACTCATCAACCTTTAAAGCCAAATCAAGAGTAGCAGAATTTATTACCTCATGTATACCAATTCTTCTTCCCCGACCACTTTTTGTTGGGAGTTAGTGACCAACATCTCATATATTTCTTACACCTCTTTAGTCATTTTTTCTCCAAAGTATCCACCCACCGTGGTATCCACTAATGTTTGTCCATGCATTTTATCCATCATAAAAGAATTGAGTCAATAATGCCAAAGAGAATTGATGATGTGGACATTGACTCAAAAGTAGCTTTAAGCGCTCCTATGCCTTATGAAAGTGTTCTCCCTCTAATTGTGAGAATGAGCAAATCTTGCTTCTCAACTCTACCTTTTTTCAGGAGAGTATTATTTCATCATAAATTTGTCATAAATCTCCTCCCAAGAGCTAAGTGACCCTTCTGGCAATTTGATCAACCAATTTTTTGCCCAGTCCTTTAAAGCATATGGAAAACACTGTATACTTAGCTTATTTTCTGTCAAACCATGAAGAGGAAATATTTGGATAGTTGTGTAGAACTCCCTCATAAATGAAAATGGATCCTCTGATGGCAACCCATTGTAAGATGAAAACATAGTAAAATGGATACTCTTTAATTCATAGTTCCTTGCCGCCAAAATTAGCCTTATACATGAAGGAGATGTGCCAATTATCAGCCTTTAAATCTCTTTCATGTTCATGTGACCTGAAAATAGATTCCCATCGACATCTCCTTTGGGTTGCTCAATTCTAGCATCCTCAACCCCATCTCTAGGACTAGGCATACCCACCATCCTTGCTCTTCTTTGATTTGCTTGGTTTGCCTTCAAAAACCTTTCTATCTCTAGAATCAAAGAAACAACCTCTTGATTCTCCACGCTCCTAGTGCGTCTCAAAAGCATAAATTCCTACAAGTGCAAAAGAAACAAATAAATAAGTAAACAAAAAAAAAATAAAACCAACCACAACAAAAATGTTGTTACCGGGCAACGACGCAAAAAATTTGGTGAATCCTTGCAAGTGCACAAGGATCGTCGTAGTTTTACCTTAGGAATATCTCTAGGGTTATCGAATCCAAGGGAACGGCTCTAATTGTGGTTGAGAAATAAATTAAAAACACATAAAAACATAAAATTGTTTGTTTTTGGGGTTTTGAAAATAAAGTAACCAAGAAATTAAACACAAGTAACTTAATAATATGAAAACATTAGGGATTTCGAGATAAAACCAAGGTTCTAATTGCTAAATGAATTTAAATGGGTTTTAACAAATGGGTGTGAGTGTTCTCTCCACAAAACTAACCCAAGTGAGATCACTCAAGTCATACCTACAAATCTTAAGACGGTCCTTTCGGCCTCACTAGTCAATTTAGGCCGTTTAGGCTCCTTGAGGAATTTCATCAAACACTTTGTTGGTATAGGTATATTTCTATCCTAAAACCACACAAGTTCTATACAAGTGACCTAACCCAAACTTCTTCTTTCGATTCATCACTTGGGCTTGTTAAAAACAAAATTGAAGTGATCAATCACAACATCATTCAATCAATAGCAAGTCACACAATCAACACAAACAATAGATCTAGCAAATAAAGCACAATAAACAATAGATATAACAATAAAAACACATTACCCATAATATTAATCATCTATTAAAGCAACATTAATCCAAGGTTTATATCTCCAAACCCTAACACAAAATCTAAGCTAGCATAGTTATGCCACTAATCAAATAGCAATAAAAATAAAACCTAAACATGATTCTAAACAAAGAAAAAGGAAATAAAAAAGAAGAATAAATCTTCTCTAAATGGCTGATGAAAGCCCTCTTCAATCATTCCCTCTCTCCCCTTCAATGCCTTTAATCTTCATTGAAAATTGACAGAGATTGATTCTCTTCTTTAATGTGCAAGTGTCCAAGGATGCCAAAAATGGCATGGAAGAGGTTATTTATAGTCCTCTTTGTCCGCTACAAACCCTAGCAATGTCCTTCCAAAGATGCCCTTAAGGTGTGCTTTAGTCCCCGCATGTTATGTTTTTTTTTTTCTGTGACATTTTCTCTCTATAGAGTGTCATCACGAGAAGCCTCACAACCGTGACTCAATAACTGTGATTAAGTCACAACCAGACTTCTTCTTCCATCATGGTCATCAGCCATGACCGTGAAGCCTTCACGGTCACCATAACGGTCAGCATCATGATTGTGATGGCTCACTGGTTTATTGGGCACTTGGCTTGTTCTTCATGGTCTCATGGTCACAGCCTTGCTCAGGATGTGAGGGCATCAAGGTCCTCTCTCATGGCTGTGACTCATGATTGTGATTGAGTCATGGCCTAGGACATTTTGGCTCACGGTCTCCATCATGACCATGAGCCTCTACTGTTCACTCATCTTGTGCATTCTTTTGGAAACTTCGTCTTGAATACCTTTTGGCCACATTTCAGTCCTTGTTCATTTCCATTTCCTTTGCACTCTTGAATCATTCAATCCCCATGCCTTTTCCATCATTTTAAACCACATGTCATGCATTTTCATTCACCCTACATAAAACACAAAAATATACAAATTTGTGGATAATTAAATACACTTAGGGTCAAAATGCTATCGATTTATGCTTGAATATCTATATAAAATTATCATGCATCAGTGGTATCAGAGCATTAGGTTTCGTAACACTAGGTCAGTTATGGAGCTTAGGTATTCTTGATCAAGTCACTCTAAATTACCTCTGTATTCTTCTGAGTATTTCCTTGGTACTGTGGCAATTATTAGCATTCTGATATTGGCATACAAATTTTGTTTGTCTATTGTATTCATAGTTATGGATCCACTTTCGGAGTCTCCAGCTAGGTTTGTCACCAGCTTTACTAATCACTCAGTGGTGGATTAGAGGGATTCACATAGTGATCTGTAGGTTGAGGCATCACCTCTTTCGTAACAGTTTCAACGTATATCTCTGATGGATGTTTGTTAGCGCATCTTTCAGGGGATTGATCGTATTGCCAATGTCCTTAAAAATGTGATTGTAAGATCTTCTGATCAATCTTATAAGAGGAGCAAGATCAAGGAAGCAATGAGTGGCCATCAAGGCCAAGTCCATAGCAGCCAGCTTGAGCAAGAGGATAAGTCCTCCACTAGGGGAACTAGCTAAGGCAGATATTCATCATGCAATATGTGTGGTGTTGAGTTCAGTTTTGATGATGATGAATGCAAAACATCCATGAAAAATGTGCAAAGTTACAGACTTGTTAATATCTGGCCATAAAGCACTTTAAGAGTCATGAAAGTACGTTGATGCATGCAAAGCTAACTCCTACGCACAAAGAGAATGAGCAAAGCACATAGATAAGAAGCATATCTCACTAGAATTAATCCTTACCTATCTACGCAAGCAGAAGATTTTACTATACACGTAGACGAATGTCAGACTAAAGAAGAAAAAGACTATGGCATTCAAAGGCATGTTGAGAAGAGTTGAAGGCGCATAGAAAAAAAAAGGTACAATCTTTAAATAGTTACTCTACGCATTCAAAAGATAATGCAACGCACGTATACGAGGATGAGCTAGACTATCTGAAAATTTTGAAACGCTCGTCGGGAATTTGAATTTGAATATTTCTTGACACATCACGTGAAGAATCAAAGGTGCAATCTTAAAGATCAGAAGACAATGCATGTAGATTAAGGAACAACACACGTAGCATGTCACTAGGTGAAAAATTGTATATTCTGGAATTCAAATCAATGCACGCATAATGTGGTACAAAGCATGTAGATCATGAGTCTACTAACGTAAAAGAGAAGCAAAGCACGTAGATGTTGATCCATTCAAAGCCGAGACCATTGGAGTTCTTGAAATGTACGTAGACTTGTTATCAAGGCATCAAGGCACACAGAACTCAGATGAAATAAGGTACTACGCACGTAGATGGTGGCTATGCACGTAGAAGGTAATGACGTCATTACTGCACATAATTTCTGTCTGATTCATAACGGCTACTTCGAGGCTTCAACGGCTATATTTTTACAAGTGGCTATAAATAGACATTTCTGAGTAAGACATATAGAGGAAAACAAGAGATATTATTGCCAATACTTCCTATTCATTCTATCTCTCATCTTTATCTTTCTAATCCATTTGAGCGATTCACTTACATTTACTGTTGGGGTTGTGTGAGCTTGTTTTTACTATATCTTTGCGTTGATTTTGTAACAAGCAAGGTCATTTGTTTGGGGTAGTTAGGTTTCCTTGTTGAGCCTAAAAAATAAGAGTGGTTTCTAGTAAGCTTTAGAAAACTAGTGAAAATTAAACTAGTTAAGCCCCACAGAAACTAATGGTTTGGTTTGCTAGTTGATCCCAAAAAAACTAGAGATTTAATTTTCTTGTTTTGTCCTGAAAATAAATGGATACAGTTTTCTATTTGAGCCCACAAAAACTAAGGATTCAGTTTGCTTGTTAAGCCCGCAAAAATAAGTGTGTAATGGTTTTCTTGATGAGCCTGTAAAAACAAAGCGTAATGGTTTCCCTCCACTCAGAAGTGAAGAATTTAGTGGATTGAAATTCTTAGGAAGATTTTCAAGGAGTGGACGTAGGTTAAGAAGACCGAACCACTATAAATCGAGGCTTTATTTTCTCTCTCCCTTACTCCCTTTACTTTACCTTGCATTTGATTTATTTTGATTATGAATTGGTTGTTTTATTGCTTCTGCATTTAACTTTTATTTTTTTTTTGTAAAAGAACTTTGTTATCTATTTTGAATTGCAAAAGTTTTTCAACAAATTTTTGAAATCTTTAAAACTCAAATCCACCCCCCTCTTAGAGTGCCATTCCATTGCTTATTGGGACCATATTGTGTTTATAATTGGTATCAGACCTTGTGCTCTTGATATTATTTTTGGCTTAACATCCAAAGATATAAAGATCCCAAAAAAGCCGTTTCTTGATAGCATTCATAGATATGAAGGTTTGGCCATAAATAAAGATCATTTCTTTGATGGTAGTGACTATAATACTGGAAAACAAGAATGATGATATTTCTCAAGTGTGAAGCTGAGGAAATATGGGATGCTGTTGAAACTGGTCCATATGTTCCAAGAAGACAGTAAATGATGTTGAAAGGATCAAACCAAAGGAAGAATAGATAGATCATGACAAAATGATGGTTCACTACAACAACAAGGCTATGCACATACTTGATTGTGCATTAACCAAATCTCAATTCAACAAATTCTAGGAATGTGAAAATGCATATGAGATTTGGAGTACTCTAAAGATCACTTATGAGGGCACCTCACAAGTCAAAGAGAACAAGATCTCCCTTCTTGTTCATAAATACGAGTTGTTCAAGATGGAGGAAGAAGAATCCATTCAAGAAATATTTGATCAATTCAATGACATCATCAATGGTCTCAAATCTCTTGGATAGTGAGGAAGATTCTAAGATTCTTTCCAAAATCATGGGCTTCCAAGAAAGATGTCATCCTAGAAGCCAAGGATCTGAATTCATTGCCTTTGAAGGAGTTTCTCGGCTCCTTACTCACTAATGAAATGGGTATGAAAAAAGAAGAAGAGAAGGAAGGCAAAAAGAAGAAGAAGAAGAAGAAGAAGAAGAAGAAGAAGAAGAAGAAGAAGAAGAAGAAGAAGAAGAAGAAGAAGAAGAGGTTGATTGAAACCTCAAGTGATGATGATGATGATGAAGAGGTTGATTCTGGTGATGTGGAGCACCACACAAAGAGATTATGCAAATTTCTCAACAAGGAAAGAGAGGCAAATAAGGCAAGCAAGAAGAAAAGTGAACTCATTTGCTATGAATGTAATGAACCAGGTAATGTTAAATCGGATTGCCCATATTTGAAGAAACATAACAAAAGGAGGAAAAGAAGATTCTTTAATGATGATTCAAGTTCCAGTGATGATGATGAAGTTGGAGGAATATGCTTGATTGTAATCAAAGGCAAGGAGAAAATTCCAAATGTGATACCCTTTCCTTGAACTCAAAATGTTGCCTCATTTGGATTTTATGCATTTTTTGATTATTTGATGTTTTTGACATACATTGTATTGATTTATTG
>CAODLS010691957.1:0-14437 GCA_948243855.1 Flueggea neowawraea
CCAAACTCTTCTCATAAGCAGCAGGTGATTCACTTGGCACTCCAGAAGGCAAGCAGCATTTATGCATTGATTCCAATAAGTTCACCATATACTCATGTGCGTCCTCCTGTCTGGCATTACGAAAGTTTCGAGAAATGCCTAGATATTTGGTCAAGATTTAAACAATGAACCATGCAACACACAAGGAATGCTTTTAAAAAGCAGCCAACAAACTACAAATTTGTACACACATATTTAGCTATTCCGAACACATGCTTTGCCCAAGAATCAGCTAAAAAATTGTATACAAAATAATCCATATAATTAATAATTGGCTTTCATGCCCAATTCAAGTTTTCATGGTCACAATAACCACAGTGCTCTTACGAAACTAATTGTTATTACGCCATACACACAAAATCCTACTACATGTTATCCTAGAGTAGAAACTTTGATCATTCTCAGAAGAGAATTTGCTTGTTGACTCCCTATTGGAAGGTGACCCACTTTAATCCATCAAGTCGTTGAGTTTGGGAATGGGCATAGGAATCTATAGCACCATAATAGGGGACAGCCTTCAAGTCTATGAGCTTGTTAGCAACTCAAAGAATGATCAAAATCAACTTATGATATTGTATAGCCAAAAGGCTGCTCGCACCCAAGCTAAACCCCTGTGAGACATAGGAGGTCATTACGCCACTCCATAAACCGCTACCTAGAACTCTGTCAAAGGCCTCATAAGGTTATGATATATCCAGCACCATACAGTACAACCCATGTCCCACCAAACATAAAAGGAATCAAGAAAATATAACTTGGTGTTAAAAAAGAGATGCCCAAAGAAAATTTAAAAGATAGCCAAGAAGGAGATTGTAAAATATTAATCCAGTTGTATTTCAACTGTCACAAAATTGAAAAGTGTGAAGGATCACAAGGATACAACGCAAGTTTGCCACCAAATCCTTGGGATATAGTGATCTCCCAGTTGATTGTAAAGCACGGCTGACATGCTTTTGGATGGCACATAAGGCACAGAATCCAGCAACATGACCTTCATAAATTAATCATGTACATTATATCAGATATCAAGGATGTGCAGAAACTCTTTTTACAACATATAAGAGAATGAAGTAAGCAAACTTGCAAAAGGGCACGTAAACAGTTGCACCAGAAATAATAGACATAATAAAGAATGGTCCAGCTGCAAGAGTTTAATCCCCCCAAAAAAATCCATATCATACTTCAGAAACTGCCCATATTACAATCAAATATTTTTACACTTCTTTTCAAACAGGAAGTAGTAAATGAGCCTGCAAGGCGCCAGTAACAAACATATCTTACACTACAAAAAAAGAAAATCCCCAATTGCAGCTATTGCAAGCAAAAACAGTGTGCATTTAGTAGATGAGAGCTACTCACATGAATTCTGATGCTTGCCACTTTGCAAGTATGCTGCCAAAGGCTCTGTGTAAGTCAGACACTGCAACACTGAGTTCAGAAAGCAAGTGTTTCCAAGATTTTGCAGACCAGCACCCTGAAATCATTCATGATTTTGACGTCAAGCCAATAGATAATCTAATTGTTCCCAATAAATATTATAACCATCTACTCCAATTTAATATCAAATGCAACCGAAATACTGCAAAAGAAAAAAAAAATCAAATACAAGATTGGAAACGAAAATACAGACCAATAGGACATTTCACATTCATGTCAGAAGAACTTAAACCAACAAGACCTTTCAAATCAACACTCCGGATGAACATGCAACTACTGAAATCTAATCTAGCAATTGGGGTGGATATAAAAATTGCTGAGACATTTCATACATGACCATGCAGGGGAAAATTGAAATGACCAAACAAAACAAAAATTATACAGCAAATCTTCCAAAAAAATAAAAGAAAAAACAATTGACTCAAGGCATTTAGTTCCCAAATCATTAAAACGACAGCATCAAGTTAGTAATGCAACCGGAAAGAACATAAATTTCACAATCGGTGACTTGCAGACAAAAAAAAAATACTAATTTGCGGTTTGGTTCTGCACATCCAGCGTGGCATATTTTCAATGGCTTTGATTGAAAAAGCTAAGCTACAAAAGCATATGCGTTACTCTTCATCTTAAACCACTTGAACGGCTAATCTATCCTAACATGACCAAAATGGAATGAAAACCAATATTAAACTATAACAAGTAAATAAAAGGCTAAATGACCAAATTTTCTATGGAAGTTCTACAATAATGAGCATGAAAAAAATTAAGAAACCAAGTTTTTTCAATTACAATCAACTCTGTAATTCATTAGTGGTACAGAAAACCATCAAAAAACATTGAAAAACATGGAATTTTTTGGGGAAAAAAAAGCTTAAATCCATTGCAAAAGGGAACAAAATTAAACTAAATTATCCATAAATAAATCAAATGGTGTTTGTTTCAGCACATTCAAAATTCTGATTTCCAATACTTCCGGCAATAAGAAACTGCACAAGCGTATGCGACCCTTTTAAGCTTTTCAACTCTAACCATCCGAACAGCAAATCCAATAATCCCCAAGACTATGAAACACACACACAGAGAGACAGAGAATGTCACGCCAAGTTGAAGATAAAAAAACAAATCGAAGGCCAAGCAGCATTGCAACAGTTTAAATAATCAGCAAACAAACTCTGAAAAAGAGCTAGTTTTACATCATAATCAACTCCGCAGTTCAAAAATTAAACTGAAAATTATCTATAATCAGTAAATAAATCAATGCATAGAAAACGCATAACTCACAATCCGTCTGAAAGTAACCCCCATGTATAGCTCCGGATCAAGCCCACTCTCTCCACCCTCCAAGGCCTCCAATCTCTTCCCTCCTGTATGACAAGTGCCACTCCCCGGCGCCGGCCTCTTCCTCCCCGCATCAGGGTTTAGTGTATCAATCCTAAAACCACCACTACCACTACCACTCCCACTCCCAAACCCTCCAAACTGCTTCCTCGCCGGCTCGAAGTCGATCTTCTTCCTTTGCAGAACAAATCTCGTCGATGATGACGATCCGATCTCCTCTGATTGGACAACCATCCTCGTTTCCGTTACCGTTCCTTCCATCTTTAAAAACTCCAGACGAATATCGGACCGAATTTAAAAAATAAATAAATAACAGTGACACAACAGTAATGATAGAAACCGATAAACTGCGACAGAGAGAGAGAGGCGGCGGCGATGTTGGTGATGCTGAAGCAGCAGCTGAGAAAGAGAGTTTTGTGAGGTGGAGAGACCTCTATTAAACCCTACAAGAGAGAGTTCACAGTTGTAATTTTTCTATTATTATTTATTTATTTTATTTAGGTGGAGTAGTCGGTGATACGGGACCGTGTTGGTGTATGTTTGACTACGGTAGGGTGAGAAGCAGAGGATCTTAAGTGGGAATGACACGTGGCATGAGAAGAGTAGTGCGATTATTGTTGAGTGGTCGTATTACGTTGACTAAAAGTTGCATGCGTGATTCGCGTTTTTTTGTTGTTTTGTGGTCGAACGGAGACACTGTGAGCTGGAATTTTGCCAAGTCCTTAATTTATCATTATTTGTTCGTTTAAGTCCCTATCGAGTTTTATGTTCTCGCTTTAGCTCTATAAAATCTCTCCTTTTTTTTTCAAAACTGAACCTATAACATCTCTCTTTTTTTTAAACTGAACCTATAACATCTATCTCAATTTATGATGTGGACGTGATTATCAATTTATGATGTGTATGTGATTAATCTTATGTTAGGATTGTTTGTCAAATAGGCATATACCAGATAGGTGGGTGCTAGAACTTAACCTTACAAACGATAACAATGTGTTCTTCATTGTTTTCTTTTTAGGAGAAAGTAATTGTTCCATGAAAATTGACGAGTATTGATTAAAAAAAATTAACAAGTGGTATTACAATCGATTCAACTCAACTCTGATACTCACATGAAGCACTCTATGGTGAAGAGCAATCACGACCGCCCCCAATTTGACTAAGTCCACCTTTTTTTTTTTTAAAGACTAATCCTTCATTATGTCAATTCAGTTAAGTTGATGTTGTTAACTTTTCACAAGAGTGGCACCATGCCTAAATCGACTCAACTAGGCTAATCCCAACCAGACATGATGGGATGAATTTTATTACTGAAATCATAATAAAAAACATGTATAAATCCTACTAAGTCTACCTTTTTAACGATGAAAGTCTAATATACTAGGAATGAAGAAATTCTTAGTTGAGTTGTCACATATTCACAAACTTGGCTTACTTATGCATAATCTCAAAGTTTTGTTCAAATTTTGACAACGAAAATCTAAAAAGATATTTTACAAATCAATTTTAAAACTTAATTTTAACTAAAATTACAAGAATTTTTTTTACTCAAATCCTTCCACCTCATGTGAGTTCGATCTTATGACCTCGTGGTCCACAAGAGGTTCATCTACCTCTGAGGCAAAGCCACAACTTACTCAAATTTTAAAACTTAGCTCAAACTCAATGATTGTTTGTCCAAAATGCATAAAAAAAATCCTACTTGTAATTGAAAATAAAAAACGTGCGATTGAAAAAAAAAGAGTTACCTTCGAATAAATAGGTTAACAATTGGAAATTGGGCAAGTTACAATACCTCCATTTAAACAATTAATTACAAATACACGGCTCATTTATTTTCTTCTAATATCATACTATATTCTTTCTCACATCATACTGCACAACCTATTTTTCTTACATCTCATACTACAAAAGGTCATTTTTCTTACCATTTTTACTATAATTCGTTTTTAATATTTTTTTTCAGCTTTAGTCCTTGTATTTTTTTTTATTTTAGTAATTTTTGTTTTTTAGATTACTCCATTTTCACTTAATTTTTTTAAAATCTAAAATTTTTCCAAATGAACTTTACATAACCTAAATATAAACTTCATATAAACTCAATATAAACTTAATATAAACTTTTTTGGAATTTATAAACAAATCTTAAATCTCAAATAATTTAATAAACTTAATATAAACTTCATATAAACTTTATATAAACTCAACATAAACTTTTTAAAAATTTATAAACAAATCTTAAATCTCAAATAATTTAATAAACTTAATATAAACTTTTTCAGAATTTATAAACAAATCTTAAATCTCAAACAATTTAATAAACTTAATATAAACTTTATATAAACTCGTTATGAACCTTTAAAACACTTAAAAAACTTTATAAAAACATTATACAAACTTTATATAAACTTCATATAAACTTTACATAAACTTAATATAAATTTTTTTTAAAACAACTTATTTTAGTAACCTAAAAATCAAATTTATATAAACTCAATGTAAATTGTTTTCAAAAACATCCAGTTATATCTTAAATAAATTTTTGTAACATTTAAATAAATATTTTTGAAAATTTGTCAAAAGAAATTATTATCATTTAAAAATAATTTTATTAAAATAGGAAGAAAAAAATGAAGAAGAAGAAGAAGAAGATCGGCTAGGATTTTTCAAAGAATCTTAGTTGCAACTCCTGGCAGACGGATCTGACCGCCACTCAATCAAAACTATAAAGGACGAGGACGACGCGAGGAAGAGACGACCGAGGACGTGACACGGAGCTATAACAGATAGGAGAGCAAAGCAAGGAGATCGACAAGAAAGAAAAAGTTGAGGTGGCGGCGGAGAGCGACGGGATGGAGACGACCAGAAGAGCGACGAGTGAGCGAGGAAGAAGACACAACAACAATCGCGACGGAGATCTGAAAGAGAAGAGCGAGTTCTGACCACCGTGAGAGAGAGGGGACTGAGAGGTAGGACAGATGATTGTATCGATATAAGAGGAGAGAGAGGGCGGAGAGACAAATGAGAGAGAAGATAAGAAGAGAGAGAAAAAGAAATGGTCAAATGAGACCAAAAAAAAGGAAAATAAGCAGATTAAATATATCTTTAGTCTGTATATACTAAAAAAAGGATGTGTATGACTGTAAAAAGTATGACGGAAATTAAGAAAAAATTGCTGCATGCATTTATTTGTAATTGACGGTATCAACGGGAGTCCGGAGTGTAATTATCTCTTGGAAATTTAGTGTTGAAGCGTGGAGGTGTTGTATACTGAACAACCAACACAAGCCAACCGATTAGTTTGAGCCCATAAACGGTGAATAGCAAGAAGAGAGGTAGCAAGCTGAAGAAGGCCTGCTTGGTGCTTACAACTTTGTCCATTTTCTTACACAACCATGTGTGTCGGCCTATTACACAACCTTTAACCCAAACCCGAACACCTTCCTTCTTCTTACAGCTTACATATTCCATGTCTAAACTCTTTTTTGGACTTTATTTACGCTATGCTTTCCAACAGAAAACTCTCTATTTGTCTACAGGAAATTACGCGTTTTTATTTTTGGCCCGACACTACCAACTTGTTTTTACCCTTACTTAGTATAGTGTTTGGTATTAAATGAATTTTTAATTCATTTTATTTATAAATAAAATAAAATAAAATTCATGAGTAATTATATTTAAAAATGAATCAACATATTTGGTTTCTCTGTTAAATTCTTTATTTGTAAATGAATTTTGTGTTTGGAATGAGTGTGATTTGTAATTATTTGTCTTTTATTTACAAAAATATCTTTACGGTTGATATCTAGGTGTGGTAGATTGAAAATATGATGTAAAAATAATTTTGTTAAATTGATAAAAGTGTAGGGTTCGTTTGTAAATTCCATTTCTTTTAATAAGATTTGTAAATGAACAAAATTTAATTAAAACTAATTTTTTTATTTGTAAATGAAGAATTTGAATATTTTAAAAAATTAAATCAAATACAAGAATTGACAAAAGTTAAATTTTACAAAGTTTTGTGGAATTCATTTATAGCAAACACATTGGGGAGACAAAAGAAAAGAAATTAGAAAACTCTCCTAGGAGGAAAACAAGAGAATTAAAAAGAAGAGAAATTAACTTATCAAAATATATAAAAAAAGAAGAGAAATTTAAATTCTCTCCTCATGTTGGATTGGCTTAAAACAAATAGGAATGAAATCAAACTCCCCTTTTAAATAAAAAGACAATTTTACCTAAAATCAACTTTTTATTTAGTTTGCTTTTGAGGATGGAATCATAATTTTATTTCTCCTCAAATCCTCTATTTTCTCCCCAATTTGCAGATAAAATGCATCACTTAATAAAGAGAATTAAATTCCTCCCACTTTAGTTCATTTCTCTCTTTTTATTTTCATTTTATTGTTATCCAAAAAATGAAATAGAAGAGGGATTTGATTTGATCTCTTTTCTTTTCTCTCTATTTCTATCAAAATAAACCAAGTGTACATGTCCATTGTTTGCTTAAATAGAAGAACTGGTATCTTATTCACAAAAATACCATAATTTTTAACTTCATGCACCAATTTTCTCATATTCTCTTACAATTTATATTTTTTTAAAGAAAACTTAGAGATGAAACATACACCGGCACTCTTCTTTGTTTTACAAGACATCGATTTTTTTTTAAGAATTTCCAATTCAACCGACTGTTATTATTTTCGGAGACAACAACAATAACTATTAAAACAATTTAATTCTAAAATCACGCATTAATTTTTTATTTTTTTACTCTTCAATATACAAATGTGTTTTTATTTCCTATCTAATTTGTCCAAAACAAACATGGAGGATATTTTTTGGTCTGAAATAGACAGTATAACTAATTAGGCATTCCACCTAAAAAAGAACACCAAAAGATTGATGTGCTGCACATCGATGGATACACAACTGGAAGGACAATATTGAGACAAGTAGCAACTAAACATTTTGATGTAACTTTAATTTTAAGGTAAACTTTCATGGTATTCGTGATGCCATTATGAAAAAAACAGGTAGTTACATTTGATTAATGTTGTAACCAATGTTTAATCATAGAAGCCTTGAAGTTCCAAAGTGGAGTTTGTCAATCATGATCATCATGTAATCCTCATCCAAAGCAATTTCACGTATTGTTTTTTCTTCATTTAGTTATTACTTATGCATGCAAATTTGGCATGTGATTCTTCATATTTTAGAAAACTCGTCTGGCAACATTAGCATATAACATATTTTATAGAGCATATGACATGTTTTGTATAACTAATTTTATTAAAGATGTGTCATCTCTCTATTTTTTTACTATTTACTCATCATCGATTATTACAAAATCTATCAAATATTTTATATCCTCTACTCTCCCAAATAAGCGAGAGATTTTTTATGTTGCAATCTCACGTAAAAAATGATGGTGCAACGGAAAACAATCCTCAATTGGAAACTGAAATCCATTTCCAAATTCTTCTCATGGATTTGCACTATTTTGTTCTTTTCTCTATACATCCAACGTCCAAGTCAACATTTTAATAATTTATGAAAAAAGCTACTCAACCACTAAAATGAATTGAAATTAAATATATTTTTCCATTGAATTGTGTCAATTCCATCATGCATTAGGATAATGATTTAGTTGGTGACTCGTTCATTCACGTCCATATTTGATAATTAATATTGATCCATATTTACCAGTCAAAAAACAAAAAAATTGATTCATGCTTGCAGTTATAAATTTTTAGTGTTTTTTTTGGTATCTCCTTATAACATTTTTATAATTGATGTGAGAAATACACATCCTTACAACAAAAATTATCAACATAGCTTTCTTTTATTCAATATTGAATTCGTATTCGAGAAAGACATTATTCTTTGTTATCTTTACCGCTCTCAGCTCCTTAGCACTTTAGTACTTGGAATTTCTGATCTTTGTTTTTTAACGATCTTGTACAAGAAAAGATGTGAATGTAGCAAGTTAATATTTATTTCTCATTTATTTTCGACGGTCAAGTTAGAATTTAGAGTTGAAATGAAGTAACATTTATTTAACTTGAATAATTACGAAGACTTTTTTAATCCATCTCCAAATAATGAAGTAAAGTTTAGTATCTCTAGGATATCCCATATTAATCCGTCGACCTTACTTGCTGGACCTTATATGGCTTAGTTTAAGCATAGCTGATATTATATCAATGACAAAAAAAATATAGGCTTCGTTTAAAACCAATCTTGATCAGTTATATTTTCCCTTCATCTCAGAGCACGACATTGGGTTGTATAATTAGAGACTGTGTTGTTGCTCCTTAATTTGATGATCCGGGAATTGTAGAAGGGATTTGCTTCAGGGGAATGTCTCGAGGAATTGCATTTTGATCATAGAGTTAATGCTGAATCCAATCGCTAAGTTGTCGTGAATGTTCTTCTAGTTTTTAAGTTGTCATTGAAAATTAAGACCTTAAATTCTGTGAATATAAGGGGATGTTAGGTTCGTGAAATCTAAAGGAGGAATCGAAATGTAAATGAGTATCGGATTCTTATTCCCATTAGATGTATTTGGTTCACCCTAAACTCACTCTGATTCTCGTTTTCATATATGAAAATGGGATTTTCACTGACCCTGTAAAATAATTACAATAGGATCTTCTATTAATGAGATTATCATTATTGTAATAATCAATCAATTTATCTTTTTTCCGCTCTTTATACGCCTCCACAGCATTCGTTAAAAGATTTGTAGATGACACTTTTATTAACTCGAACATTTGATTCTACGTCTAATCTTATTGTTAAAATATTTTGATGTTCCTTCTTACTTGTTATTAGTCATGTCGACTGATTTAGATAATTCCAGTTGAAAAAATTAATTTAAAAATTTAAATGAATAACATGTTATAAAAAATATATATTTATTGATATGGTTGAATAAATTGCAACCTGAAAAAGACATCCTATGAAACTACTGTAAAGTCATTCCAAAGTCATTAGTTTCAGTACCAAAATGAACGTAATAGGCCGTCTACGACCCGCAAGTCCGTCGCCAAGTGCGAAGGTCAAATCTAAATCATGGTTACAATAAGATTTTTTTTTTTTTAAGTTACAATAACAATTCTAACCATGAATAAATAAATAACTGGTTCAATAAATAATTTAAATAATTCACTATGCTGATTAAGTTAAATAATAACGATTTAAAAGTTTGACAGCAACTATCAGTATTGTTGGTTTAATAATTGTTATATATGAAAAAAGAATTGAAAATGAAAAGAAAGGCTCACCCTTCGGAATTTATTGCTAGTTAATATAAAGTTAATTAAGATTCATAAATGAGAAATATTAATCAATCAATATATATAATGATGAAATGCTAATAACAATATATACGTCATTTAAATTAATATATTAGGTTATTGTAGCTAGCATTTAACTGCCCCAAACGTCAACAATTAAAATAAATTTACGAGCGTACATGTATGATAAAGACAAGTCACACACAACATTAACGCAAATAATTATTACTATATTACTCCTTCTATTCCAATTTAATAGACACTAATTAATTTTTATGAAAATTAAAAAATAATAATTTTAGTAGTTAAAATTATTTAATTTTATATAATTATTTATTTATACCGTTTGATTAATTGTGTTTGTAATTAATAAAATAGTTAAAACAAAGATTAAATAAGAGCAAACTTATAACTTCGTTAATAATAAATATAATAAAAAATAAAAATGTGTCTATATTTTAGGACATTTAAAATGTAAAATATACCTATCAAATTAGACGGAAGGAGTATAATACATTGATTTTGTATTTGCAACTTATTGTTTTGAATTAAAATTTGAACAAAATGTGTATGTTGTCACCGAAGCATAGCCTATTTTCGTATTTGGTCATTGAGCCTTAAATTTCTCCGCAATCACACAACTTCGATTGGTTAAGTGCAATCAGCCACTTTGTCAATGAATTGCATTTTTTGTCCGAAAATAACTTCAAACTGTTAATCAAATTAGTTACTTCCGTCGATAACTTGTCAAATTTATGGATATTGAACTCCAACCTCTTTTCGAAATATTCTCTCTCTTAGTTTGGTCGTCTTCAGTGGTGCTAGTCACTTTTTTGTCGGCGACAACTTGAAAATGAACCTTTCCAGTCCATTTCCCATGGCGATTTTGCCTGGGTTTGTGATTTCTTCTATGCTTTTGTTTGTTTGTTTTTTCTTTCTCGGATCTATGTGGTATCCTCCTTAGTGTTTTGTCCGAGAGAGTTCTGGTCTTAGTGTTGGTATGTTTTATGTCAAAGTTTCATGGTTCAATGAGATCTTCACGCCCATCAGGTTGTTTCTTTGTTGATTCTCTGTGTGTTTTCAACGGATTTTGGCAGAGGAAGTTTGAGGGCTTGGATTCTATCAAATCTGGTTTCTGGTGGAGTCTGACTACGGTGAATTCACTTCTGGGTTAGTGGTGGTGGGCCGGCAGTGTTAGCAAACAAGGGAGGAAAATAGTTGTGCTGGGTTGGTTTTCTGCCTAGTTAGTTTCATTTCATGGTTGTTGGTGGAGTTTAATAGTTGAGACATGGTTGTGATCGAACCCAGTGTGACTTTGGACGTTGCTTGGGATTTGTTCAGTTTGGACCGAGTTGTAGTAGGTCAATCGGGTTGGTTTTGGTTCGATGTATATATTTCTTGTTGAATATTTCAGAATGCTTAACAAAATTTAAAAGCATCAGGAATGTCGTAGCCCAAGTCATTGGAGCATAATAGATGTAGTTTGTCGCTCTACCAATTTTTTTGATGAAAGAAAAATTATGACCGGAAAAAAGAGGAGTCGGGAGCGACCAGTAGTAGCATATTCATGTTTGCCGTTACCATACAGACATTATCTTCCCACTTGAAATGTTCTAGAACTATAACTACAAAAAATTATGAATATTGATGTCCAACATATCATACATAATATTAGAATTTCTATTAATACATCTACAATCCTATTACACCAATTCGTATATGTAAATAAAACTAACTCTATTATCCCAATTGATTGCTCTCTTATCTTTGTCAATACTAGATCTTCAAAAAAAACTTTTCTTACCAGACAAACCCCGTTACCGGACCATCCAACACACCTATCTCAACTTTCCGCCACACTCATTGCGCTAGCAAAAACGGTTTTGAGCAAGCAGAAACAAGTGAAGGGAAATTATTAATTGAGAAACGAAGAGAAGTGTAAAATCAAACAAAATTGAAGTATTAGGGTTTGAACAGGGAACAATAGGGCTCAAAAGTGGAACAATTGCATAAGATGAGGAAGACAAATTTCGATTATTTTATACTATGTAAATTTGAATTGTGTGGGCCTGTCAAACCAAGTTCAACTTTTAAAAACAAAAAAAAAAATATAATTGCCAATTAAAAATTTCCAAATATTTATAGTATAGTATTTGCGCCATCTCCAACTTGGGAAAATGCAGCATTGCACCTACCAAATAAAAAATACCACTGCTTATAATTAAAAAACCTTAATTTTCGAGTCAAAATAATATTAAAAACGCCCCAAAATGCACGTCATCATTAAGCCCGGAGAGTTGGCTTCACTTCGAAGTTAGAACCCAATTGAAGTCTTTGAAGTTTGAAGGATTCAAAAAGGAATTTGCTCATTGTTACATTATTTGGAATTTTTTTTTTTACAAATAATCGGTTCTTTCATTTTCCATCTCAAATTGATGAGTTCATTTAATTTACACAAATCTATTAATCACTAATCCAAATTTGATATTTGTTTCATTCAAATAATCAAATTTGATACCCCTTCCATTCCATAATACTAATAGACACTAATTATTTTTTGTGAGAATTAAGAAATAATAGTTTTAATAATTAAATTTATTTAATTTCATAATTTTTTTTCATTTATGTCCCTTAAATAAATATATTAATAATTAATAAATTAGTTAAAAAAGAGATTAAATAAAGACAATCTTATAACTTTATTAATAATAAATACAATAAAAAATCTACTTATATTTTGAAATATTTAAATTAAAAAATATATTTATTATTATGAGATGGAAAGAGTATTTTTAAAAAAAAAAGAAGAATAAACATAACTTTTAGTTATATGAAAATATTTAATTTCAAAATTTAAAATATTTTAAAACATTTATATATGAATTCAAAATAGATTCTCTCACATCATTATAATATAAATACTCAATAATTTTTAAGACTAAATTTGATAATAATTAATTAATATTTATGACTGAACTTCAATTTCAATTCTTGAGGAAGTAAAAAAAAGTAAAATTGTTTTACACTATAGTTCACTCCTATTTTTTTTTTTAAAAATTCAATAAGGTAATAAATGAGAACCAATCCCCACCATTGGATCATCACCAAAACGATCTTTACACAAGCTTTGAACGGTGGACACGCAGAGGACGGAAATAAAACAAAAATGGACCCCCCCATTTCTGTTTATAATTTGTATAAAGCGCAGCATGTCTGGTCAGCCCGAGAGAGAGAGCAATGCGATATCAACAATTTGAAAATTCTCCATTGTTGTTTTTCGAATCCATCAGAGCCCACACAACTTTCTTCACCACCAAATCGCGCAAAACTCAGAACCCACTTCTGAAATCCCTCTCTTTTCAATACCCAGATCTTAGTTTTCCTTAATTTCATCAAAATCCACTGCTTTTTGATCCACTTCCCCTGTTTTCACGCCTCTTTGTTTGGTCTCTATCTATCCAATTACAGGTCTTGTTCCTGACTTTTATTTTAAAGCTGTGTCTTTCTCTATTTCTTTGTCATTTGTGTTGTTTCTTACTGGGTTGTGAGTGAGGGTCTGATAATCCTGTTTTCCAGAGATTCTTTTGAGGCGAAAGTGAGTTACGACAAAGAGAAAAATCAGACCGTCCCAAGATTGACTCCAACGATGTAGGAAATTTCCTGAATTCGTGTCTCTATGTCCTGAATTTTCTTTCTTTTTTGTTGTCGTTCTCAATCTCCAATTTTTATCCATCCAACGACGCCTTTTTCCACAAATACCACTAAAAGAGGACCATGAAAATCCCCAATGACCGAGTTAGATTCAACGTTGGTGGTAGAATCTTCGAAACAACATCCACAACCTTAGCCAACGCTGGTCGGAACTCTTTTTTCGGTGCTTTGTTCGATGAAAACTGGACCTTAAAATACCACCACTGCCATAATCATCTCCATCAACAACAACCCAGTGGCAATGATGTTTCAATTTCTACAATTTCAAGTTCTGAAATTTATATTGATAGAAACCCCGATTGCTTATCAATCCTTCTTGATCTTCTCCGAACCGGAGACCTCCACATCCCTCCTCACATCCCTGAACGGCTTGTTTATAGGGAGGCAACATTTTATGGCTTACTAGACCATGTAAGATCAGCCAAATGGGGTCCATTTGATGGCAATAGACTCCGGCATGCCAGGTCAGTGACTGGCCGAGCACCAGGGGATGGCACTGCCATCCGGGCAGGGCCTGATGGTGGGTGCTGTGTTGCACATGGAAGTATGGTCCATGTGTATGATTGGATGATGGAGGAACACCCTCCTATGAATCTTAATTATCAAAGAGT
>CAODLS010691970.1:0-10153 GCA_948243855.1 Flueggea neowawraea
CTCCACAAGGGCCACAGGATCACGAAAACCTCTACTACACTTGGGGCATACATCCATTGGCAAATTGATGACGCGAGATTGGTTCCCAGTTCTTTCGTGGACCTTCTGCACATGATCTACTAGAGCTGTAACAGAGGCAAAACTTGTACCACACTGTGGGCACAACTCCTCTAGCCCATTTCCCCTAGTTGCATTACTGGTGCTGGAGCCCACCCCAGTCTTTGCCGTTTGCCAAGCTTGACTGATTTCACTGCTCAATTTTGCCATGCCTGCTTCAGCAGAGGCACGAACATTAGAAGCTGCATTGAGCAAGTTTGTGGACCACTTGGAAGAAGATGTGACAGGAGCTTTGGTGGGTTTCAACTCTTCCTTCTTACTCTTACTTAAAAGACCCATAAACGAAAAGGCTAAATCATTCCTTTTAGGTCCAGAACAATTATGATCAGGTCCAAACCAATGCTTCAAGCAATGATCTTTGGTACAATCCCTACACTTGATCGTGTTCGAAAAGGTAAGAACCTCCCTGCAGCCAGGGACAGGACATTTTCTCTTCTTCGTCACTTTATCATAATTCGAGGGGTCACATTCAGTATTAACATGGGTTTCCCAGGAAATATTCGGGTCTTCATCAGGATCCAAACGAACCCCTTTAGCACACAAGGGGCAAATGACAACAGTGACATCATTCCTATCAGCTTTCGGGCAACTGTGTTTAACATAGCTTCTATGCTCCAAGCAGAACACCTGGGAAAAGTTTTATACACAATTACAAATAAATCCTAAATCTCTACAAGAATATCGATCCAATGTAAAAAACAACTTCGACCCTGATTAACTGCTAGCTACCTAGTCATATTTTCTAGATAATACAACAATATTCAAGAAATTCAACAGCATAATACATCCATATCCAGATTTTCTATATCCGTATATTTGGCTATGATTTGTGGTCAATGAAATTTGAAATCTTTCAAATCCTGAGGCCAACTTCAATACTAATTATTATAAACAACAGGTTCTCTCTCCGATAACATAAAAGAAAAACAAAATTAATTGTGTGTTCAACTAACAGCCTAAAATGCTCTATCACTACAACTCGTTAATCAACAAGAACCCTCCAATTCAACAGCTTTTTTCTTCACCATAACAAAACCAAATAACTAGTTTGACCTCAGGTCAATGAGTTAATAACAAATCGTGGGTTTGAAAGAAAAGAAGAGAAGATAGTACCTGGCGGCAGCGATCGCAAGTGAAAGGCAAGAAATCAATCTGCTTGCAATCCTCAACCGAGCAATGCTTCCCAAGATCTGGGAATTCAGGTGTCCCCATTAATCCTCAACCCAATACAAGAATCAATTATAAGTACGCAAACGAAGATGACAAAGTTAATATCTTTTCTGTTGTTGTTGTTGTTGTTGTTGATATCGGGATTTGATGCGAGATTGGAGGATGTCTGATTTCAGCTTTCTCTCTGCCTGTTTCAAGGAAATTGCTCTTCTTTTGGACTTCTGGTTTTAGAACGTCAACGGTCTTCTCCCGGTACGGTCTCTTATTCGGGTACCGCACCGACTCTACTGCCGAATGTTGCTTTTGTAATTTCCCTTGGTAATCTTGTTAATTATTGGACATAGAATGGTGTTTGAGAAAATAATTTCTCAGTATGTAACTATACTATAATTAATAGATAAATTTTTATCTTTTTAAAAATATTATATATATCTTTAAAATAAAAAATCAGATTATATTTACAGTTCTTCCATCATTAATATATTAATATTCGTAATATGTTATATTTTATTAATATATTATTGACGTGTCTAATTTTTTTTATTTAAATAAAATTTTAAAAACAGAAATCCTCGTATCTTTCATTTTCTTATCCCTTTTCGTTTTTGCCTTTTATTCTTGCACACCATCACTGAAAACTCCATGCCACCGGAAAGAAAAAACACTCTACTTAAATGAAATGATAAAAGTCCAGATCTTTTTTGGTTTATTTATAATGACTTAATTTTCGTTTTTAGAAAAGTCTTTTTTTATCTGTGTTTTGGGTTTTGTTTTTTTGTTCATTTCATTCCGATTTTAGGCATTTTTTTCAAGGAATTAAATTCTGGGTTCGTCAAATCCCATTGCTCTTTATCATGAATAATTTCATTTTATCAAATCCCTGGACCATCCTTGAATAACTAAGTCATAATTTCACAGATGAAGAAAGCAATTGAATTTCTTTACAGAACATGCACGATGCCATTCTAACTAATTGAATTTCCAGTGGCTTAAGTTTCTTCCAACACAGAGAATTACCACAAAGCATTAGATACATCAAGAAGACAATGAGAAAAAGATTTTTACATTTCATGAAATCTAGGAATACACAGATAGAGCCAATATGACGGTGATGAATCAACAAAAAATTGCAGAGGCTGCAACAAAGCCATTTTCTGCAACCCAATAATCTTTCTCGATCTCTTCTCTTTTCAACAACTCCTTAATTCTTTTCTCAAACCCATCATAAATCCAAACCCAACTCTCTGCAATCTACAACAAAGCCACTCTCTACAACCTAACTCTCTTTCTCGATCTCCTCTTTTCAACAACTCCTTATCCAGAATTACAAAAACCAGCCACATTCCCTTTAAGATCTCAAGAAATAAAATGAAAATTCCTCCAGAAATTAGAGCCACAATTTGTACAGCCAATGACAAATTTAGTCATTGGCACACACTCCAATTAAATCAAGTAACATTTATTTGCACACCTATACAGAGCAAAATAAAGGGAATAAGAACCCAATAACTTCAAAAACAAAAAAAAAATATCAAAACAACTATATAGATCAACGAAGACCAGCGACAAACACTGGCGGCCACCGAGAAGATGCTGACTTATCTCCTCCTCTCTTCTTCGATCTCTCTCTCTCTGATCTCTCTTCGCTTTGCTCTGTTTTTGTTCTTCAACTGTGTCCTCAGATCCGACTTCTCGAATCCACCTCGAACCCGACCCAATGATTCTCCCTGATATTCCACTGTTTCTAGAAGGTTCCCATCGACTACCCCACCGCTTCGACCACTTCGTGCGCTCTGATGTCAAAGCTCTTGGCCAATGCTGTGTTGTTCCTAGAAGGTTCCATTCTCTTGGCCAGTGAGAGAGCGAGAAGAGAGCCACGGTGGGTGAGTGTGAGGAAAAGAGAGGCAAGAATGAGGGTGAGGAAGAGAGAGGCGGTGGGTGAAGGTGAGGAAGAGAGAGGCGAGAGAAACAACATAGAGGATTAGGTTTTGGTAAATGAGTGGGTTTTCAATTAAGGAAGGGTATGTAGGTTAATTTGTTTTTTCGTTTACTAGGTTAGTTAAAAACAAATTTCAGTTATGTGTATGTTACGTCTAAAAAATATAAAAATTTACCTATTAAATACGGTACACTTTAGGAACTTAGAATTATTTTCTTAATAGTTAATTGTAAGACTCATTATTAATTCTCAAACTATTTATCATTGGTCATTTAAAAAAAATAAAGGTGAGAAATTAAAAAAATTATAGAGAAAATATATTAATATGTTGAGGGGATCTCAATTAGTTTTTTTTACCAAATAATTACTTTCTCATCATTATTAATGTTTAATTAATACACATCAAATCTTTTATAATCTAATTTTGTATCTTACATATATACATGTTATTGTATATATAAATCACATATGTTATAATCATATTTGTCGTAGTGCAGTTCCTATAACTTTTCTGCACACATTAAAACCAAATATGTAACTAATAACTGTATTAACACTAAAACAATACAAACCCAACAAAACTTTGACTTGGAGAAATTCTGGTTCAAGCTTTATTTAAATGTTAAAGCTAGTTAAGTGCTTCAAAAAGTACATCATGTGTGACAGGAGTAATTAATTAATAAACTATAGCTTCAAAGCTTATAGAATTGAGATAACAAATGATAATACTAATGTTGTTGAGTCTTGCACAAGCAATGGCATTATTATATTAATTTAATATTCTCTTTCCACACATTATTAATACTTGACACCTTGAAACAGAAACTATTATTATCATACTTTGCATTTTACATATATATATATATATATGTCGTTATCCCATTCATATTAAGCTAATTACAAAAACCTATACACGACTCTTTTGTGTTTGTATCATAGTCAATTGAAAATAATGGATTCGTTCAAGAAGGTCCTTAATTTGGCATAGTGTTTCCTGATTTGGACAGGATGTTCAATTTTTACGAAGAACACGAAAAGTTAAAGAGCTTTTCTGTAGAGAAAAGAATCAGCTGCCAACGAAAAGAATGATCATTATCAAACAATTAGTTGTGACCGAGGACAAAAGGTATATGATAAGAAGATATCTAAAAGGGTAAATTGTCCAACAAAGATAAGTGCAATATTACAAGACGATAGAACATGGAAGGTCAGCAATGTGTCATCAGTTCACAATCATGCCCTAGATCCATCTATGAATAGATTTATGCCAGCTCACAAAAAATTAACTCCATCAATCAAGATATCATTAGAAGCTCAAGACATAGTTGATATGAGACTGTGCAAGAGTATTAGAATGCTTGAAGTTGAAGCAGGTGGACCAGAGAATAGGAGTTGCTTGGGTAAAGATATGAGTTGCTTGGCTAAAGATTTCAGAAACTTCACTGATCAGAGAAGGACGTTTCTTTTAAGTGATAGGGCTGCCGAGGTCGTTCGAAGATTGTTCAAGATGATGCAACAAACACAAATTTCTGTTACTCAATCGATCTTGACAACGATTTGAGATTGTGCAATTTTTTTGGGTACATTCTCGTCGAAGAGCTGCTTATAAAGAGTTTATGATATCGTGCTTACTTATTCAACAGGTATAAAATGCCTTTTGTTATAGTTGTGGGACAATCTAACCTTTAGGTGAGATGGAATCTCACATGACTACATGAGGATGCAGATACATTCATGTGGTTATTTAGAACTTGGCCTACAGCAATAGGAAGCATACATCTTAACGCTGTTCTCGCTGATCGATGCGAGAGTATTAGGAAAGTTGTCATGAAAGCAATGCCAAATGTCAGATTCAAGTTTTGCTTATTGCATATCTTATGCAAAATTTCAGAGAAGTTTAGAGGTGTTGTTGACTACGATAATGTTACTAACTGATGAGACATGGTAAAAGGTCCATTAAATATGCTTAATTTCATGTTATAACGAAAATGTTACAAGTGTTATTAAGTCGAAACGTTACAGAGCACTAATGCTTACACCATTAAATTGCTGCAATATGAATAGACTTGAGGAACAACTTGTCCGAATATGCTCTACTTGCTAAACACATTGTTACTCTGCCAAAACGACTATTGAATTGAGAGTCAAAGACTCCTTCGGGGAGCATCCTGATCTCATCTTGTTCTATATTTTTAGGTCTCGAGGTGATGTTCACAATTGTCAACTCAAATATTTGGCGAAAATTGGGAAAATTTCAAGGGAAAGCGTGGATTGCAAACGAATGAGTGGCTCTCAAAACTATATATTAATAGATCTTTAGTTGCTATATACTTAAAACATAGTTTCCAGGATGCAATGTTGTCAACAAGGAGTTAGAGAAGTGTTATTCTGAAATCTCAGACTTGGTTTTTGATGATAACAAGAAGTTATCCCTTGTAAAGCAACGTATGGAAGAGTTGAAACAAGAATTGGTTAATTGGAATGCTAGAGCAAGTGCACATCCAACGAACAATGCTATTACCACTAATGTGCAACCTAATTCTACAGTCAATAAACGTTTTGACATAACTGTTCGTAATGCAATGGTTGCTAGGAGTCGTGGAAGACCAAGGTCAAATAGTTGAAGGGGTAGGAGAGAATCAACTAGAGCAAATTTCTTGTCTGGCCTTAGTGCGTGTCCATACCCATGCACCAAGCAAATTGATTGGTATCAATTTGGTCCGGTGGTTCTTTTTGCCGTTGTAGTCACACTAGAATCACTATGAATGTTATAATGATACTTAAACCCATGACAATTGTGATGCATCACAATTGACCCTTAATTAATGAATTGTGAATTAATGAATATTTCGTCATTCTAAGAGCATTGAAAATTGTTTTGGATTATTGATTCAAATTTGAATTAAATAAGTTATTTTAAAAATAATGAGAAGGACAAAGCAAGAATACTTGTAATATATTATTTAGTTTTGGACAAAACCAACCCTATTGATTGGTATCAATTTGATCCAAGATTATTGTTTCTTCTTATCTAAACTAACACAATACTTGTACTACGCATGGTAAATTAAAACATTTTTATTAAAATTAATAAATAATATATTTTTTGTTTCAAAAATATTTTTAAAATTATTACTTCAATGAGAAAATCAAAATATTAGCAAACCAAGAGAGAAATTATAACTATTAAATATTTAAAATTATTATGAAATTTTATAATTTTATTCATAATTCTTTCATGAATTAAATATATTATTTATTTTTCCTAGAGAAATATATAGATTCATTAAAATAAAAAATTTTAATTCATATATTATAATATTAATTAAGTAAATGCATATGCATGCGTTGAATTAAGTAAATATAACTAATATCATCATTATTTGATCAAAAGTATCAAATCACCATTAATTTCGATATCTAATTCTCTATTTTCAAAAAGTCTAATACGTTGATATTTCGCTAGTTTATTTTAAATCACCTGCTAACTACAAATTTATATATCAAATTTATGAACCAAATTTTTCATCATAGCGTTAAATTTATATAACTATATTTATATGTAAAATAATATATATTGATTTAAACGTATATATTATTATTTTACTAATACATCTTTAGCTCCCAGAGGTTGGGTCTGGCGGTAATCAGCTAATTTTTACAGTTTGACGTTCTAGGTTCGATCATTGGGGGAGGTAGGAAAAAAATAAAATTGTTTTGAAATTTAGTCCACCCCTACCTTTTTAAAAAATAATATATACTGATTTAAATGTATATATTGATACATATACTAATTTGTTTTTGTTATGTAATTATTGATTTTAGAAAATTTTTTATATTATATTACAAAAAGAAAAAGAGTGAAGATATTTAGAAAAGTCGTCGCATATCAATCGGTTAAAACGTCACTTGTCTAAACTTTAGAAAAATTCTCAAACTTTATAATATATATATATATATATATTACTTTTGATACCCTTACTAATCAACTTATCTCCAAGACCCCTTGTCACCATTTGATTAGCATCAAACGTCTTAAAACTGCCTATTCTAAAATTTTACCCATCCAATTTTAACCTCCCACAGCCTAGTGTGGTGTAGGTTATAAAGAGAAACCGATTTTTCCTAAAGGAAGTCTTTTGTTAAAATATCAGATTAAATTAAGAAATCTTGAAACTGATATAACAAAAATAACAGCTGAATTAGAACAATGCTATACAGAAAACTCTTTAAAATTTTGGGAGAAAAATCAGATATATGCTAAATTAGAGATGATAGACAAAGATAAAATAGTTAGAGTTAAACCAATGAGATACAATGAAGAAGATTAAAAAGAATTTAAACTTCAAATAAAAGAATTACTCGATTTAAAGTTAATTCAAAATAGTCAGTCAACACATAGTTCACCAGCATTTATGGTTAGAAACCATGCAGAGATAGCCAGAGGAAAAGCCCAAATAGTTATTAATTATAAAAAGTTAAATAATAATACCATATTTGATAGATATTTTCTATACCGCAAAGAAAGTTTAATAAATAAAACAATAGGTAAAAAGATATTTTCTAAATTTGATTGTAAAAATGGATTTTAGCAAATAAAAATGCATCTTGATAGTATCCCTTTCACTGCATTCTCCACCCCACAGAGAAAATATGAATGGTGTGTTATGCCATTTGGATTAAAAAATGCACCACAGATATTTTAACGAAAAATGAATAATATTTTTAAAGATTATGAATATATCATTGTTTATATTGATGATATTTTAATATTATCTGATGATATTGCATCACATGTAAAACATTTGAGTACATTTGTTAATCTTTGTAAAGAACATGGATTAGGATTATCTAAGAAAAAATCGAAAACAATACAAGAAAAAATTGAGTTTTTAGGTATGCAAGTAGATAGCAAAGGAATATAATTGCAAGAGTCATATATTAGAAAAGATATCAAAATTTTCAAATAAATTAGTCGATAAAAAACAAGTACAAAGCTTTTTAAGTATTCTAAATTATACAACTGATTTTATTAAAGATTTAGCAAAACTGAGAAAACATTTTCAAGAGTAACTTAAAAAAGATAAAATTTTTAGTTTTACTAAAGAATTAGAAAATCAGGTAATAAAAATAAAAGAATTATGCAAAGATTTACCCAAGTTACAATTACTAAGTGATAGTGATAATTTAACTCTAGAAACTGATGCTTCTAAAAAATATTGGAGCGGAATATTAAAAAGAGAAGATTTTAATACAGAAAATCAAAAAAAAAGAAAGTTTGTGTAGATATTGCTCAGGAACATTTTCTGATACTGAGAGATAAATGAGAAAGAATTATTAGCGGTAGTACGAAGTTGTCAAAAATTTTATTACTTCTTATTACCAAAAAGATTTTTACGTAGAACTGATAATACACAGGTCAAGGCATTTCTTCATAATAATTTGCCAAGTAAACCTGAATATAAAAGATTAATTAGATGGCAAACATTATTGTCTGAATATATTTTTTATATTGAAATTATAAAATCTAAAAATAATATTTTAGTAGATTTTCTAACCAGAGATGGAAGAAATAAAGAGGACGATTCGTGATTATTTAATAGATATGAACGATGGCGTTCAAAAGCTAAAATATGGAGTTGATAATATTCTCGATATTACACACTTTCCAGGTATGGCTAAAGAGGTCTCAGACCTATTGGTAAAGGAAGTGCAGATAATGAACCAAAACGTGGAGAATTATGAAAGAACCCAAAAAATATTAAAAGAATATTGTGATATTAAAGAAGAGTCTAGTGTTAGGAAAGGAAAAGATATAGCTAGTACTTCAGAGGATAAAAAACCAGATGTTACTTTGCAAGATAAGAAACCCGATATTACCATTTCGTTAAGACCCCATACCTTACAGTCCATTAGATTTTCATTTCCATTATTAAGTCCTAAAGAAGTCCAGATACCATTTGTAGAACAACAAAATATGATTATGAGAGAATTATTTAATCTCTCAAGTACTGATAATTGATATGTTGAGTTCTCTGGAATATATCCAAGAATCAAATATTTACAAGATTCATCCCCTCAGGAAATTAGATATTGGTATGACTTTGGAGCACTCAATTCGATATATTTAACCTCACCACAGTTTCTAGAAAGATCCTTGTTACCACAATGGATAAAAGAAGGGGTAAAAGATTGTTATATTAATAATCCAATGATAATACCAACAGATATTCTTGTGTTAAATTTTTTATCAGCTGGACCAGATTTCCATAACGAAGAAAGATATCCTGCTTACCATTTTATACAATTGGGTATGTCAGAATCATTCTCGATAGCTGTCTCTAGACAAAAGAAAGATTTTATAAAATTTGAAGAAAAAGATATTCATTATCGCCAAGCAATTGGCATTCGAGTGGTTATCCAAGTAATAGAAGCTAGCTTCAAAAAGGGATATTGCACCTGTGGGGGAAAGAAGATACACTCCTCTGTGATGATAGAATTTGGCACACATATGCATATCCAATTAGGAGTTCTATTATTGTATGACAAGGAAACCCTTATTAGGATGTAGCTTAATATGATTAGGAATGAATTTGGCTCTCTTCTTGTACTAAAGGAGAAAACCGAAACCTAGTGTGACTAGGAATGAATTCGGCTCTCTTTTTGCACAAAGTGGAAAACCGAATCCTAGTAGGGAAAAGAGAAGGGAAATTTTGGTTCAAATGTGTTGCCTATCTAAGTCATCTCATGTGCCTATAAATAGACTTGCACCCCTTGCCATTTAATCATCCATTGCCGAATTTGTGTGCCACAATCCAAAGAGAGAAAATAATTTTGTGAGCTTTAGAATAGTGATTCTACAAGGTTCTAGTACACTGCAATCATTCCAAGGTAAGTTCATTCGTGTGGATACCTCTAGCCACGTTC
>CAODLS010692105.1:0-13867 GCA_948243855.1 Flueggea neowawraea
AATTTGTAAGGGAAAACCGGCAATAGAAGAATGCGGAATAACAAAGAGCAATCACACAAAAACATAAGATTTATGTGGTTTGATCAATAACCGATCTACGTCCACGGGCAGAGAGCTTAGTAATTCTATTATTCAGAGTCACAAGCAACAAAAGGCTTACAAGATTTTTCTCAAGCCACCTATTTATAGTATACAATGAAACTCTAGCCAAAATATACCACCCAAAACCCTAATACATGTATTAGAACCCTTCCTAAGTAGGAAATCACGTTCATAATAGGTTACACGGACAAACAGGATAAGACACGAACGAGCCCTTCAAGACATGGACATGGGAACTCAACCGTGTGTCGAGCATTGTATTACACGGTCTAGGACACAACCATGTCTTGGACTGTCCCGCCAGAACTCCTCCATTTCGTCTCCGCTTCGTCCCATTTTGACTTTGCTTCATCAACTATCATTCATGACTTCAATCTTGTTCAAGAAAATCGACTTCAACATTAACAATTCTCCACCTTGAAGTGAATTTTCTTCACCATACAACTCATCCATAGAATTACTCATCTGCCACACTACCCCGAAGAGCCTCAAGTCCTGCAACAACGAACCAAGTCTAACCCGGACTTGCCTCCACTAGCGCTAACTTTTCATCAACTCCTAACAACACAACACCCCGCATATTTTCTTGTGTCCTCCAGTGATGACCTTTTTTCATCACCAACACAATTATCATGCATTGGTACACTTGTTGTTAGCCCTTTTGAATCAACTTGATTGATCTTTTTTTGTTCAAGAGTCTCAATCACAAACTCCATCCGTTTTTCTGCAGAACTCACAACAATCCTTAAATCATTAAGAATTACTGAATTTCCAATCAAGATGTAAATTTCATTCCGCAATCTACCCTTCATCACAACCAAAGATCCATTGCACACCCGAATTCCTCCACTTCTCCCAGAGAAACCATAACCATGCTTCGATAAAGCACCAACAGAGATCAATTTCCTTCGCAACCCAGGAACATACTAGGCCTCAAGTTTCCTAACCATCCCGTCATGCATCCTGATCTTCAAAGATCCATTACCCTCAACACTCAGCTTCTCATCATCTCCCAATTTAACATTGTCTTTTCAGTCTTTAAAAGAATCAAACAGTTTCCTAGAAAAAGTCATGTGATAAGCTGCACCAGTGTCAATAATCCAGCTATCTTCAAATCTACATGTAGTAACTGTCAACACTTCACTGATGTGTCCCTTATCAGAATTACCCTGAATCTCTACAGAATTATTCTGAACAATTGCATTTGATTTTCCACCGTTTTCCTATTTGAACAATTCTTTTTTTACATGCTCAATCACCTTATAGTGATAACATCTTACCCATTCTCTTTCCCCTACTAATGGTTAACCTGGACTCCACTCTGTCTCCACCCGAACTAGAATTTAATCTCTTTAATTCTTTAGACAACAGAACATCCTTCACATCATTAACAAAAATTCCATCTCTACCATACATGATAGTATCAACAAAACTGTCATATGACTCAGGCAATGAATGCAATAGAAACATAGCTTGATCCTCATCATCAATGTCAACACCAACACTTTCAAATCTAATACAATCCTATTAAATTTATCAAGATATTTGTTTACCTGCATGCCTTCTGACATCCTCAAGGTATGCAACCGCTTTTTCTGATAAAGCTTGTTCGACATGGATTTCTTCTGATACCTACTCTCCAGCTTCTTCAACAAGCCTGCTGCAAAAGTTTCATCAGCCACCTCCCTCAAGACTTCATTCGCCAGACTTAATAGAATTGCACTATGCGCTCTCTTCATAGCCTCCGCTTTCTACGCCGCTGTCAGTTCTACCGATAATTTATCTTTACCTTCAATCACCTCCTTACACTTCTGCTGAACCAGAATTGCCTTCATCTTTAGCTTCCACAACGTGAAATCATTCGACCCATTGAACTTCTCAATATCGAATTTGTATGAAGGCATCTTCTTTCTGCAGAACGAACCCAAAGTTTATGAAACAAACTTTTGTGGCTTTGATACCACTTGTCAGGAAAAACCGACGATAGAAGAATGCAGAATAATAAAGAGCAATCACACAAGAACACAAGATTTACGTGGTTCGATCAATAAACGATCTACGTCCACAGGCAGAAAGCTTAGTAATTCTGTTATTCAGAGTCACAGGCAACAAAAGGGTTACAAGATTGTTTCCAAGCCACCTATTATAGTATACAATGAAACCCTAGCCAAAATATACCACCCAAAATCCTAATACACGTATTAGAACCCTTCCTAAGTAGGAAATCCCGTTCAAAATAGGTTATACAGGCAAACAGGGTAAGACACGGACGAGCCCTTCAAGACACGGACACAAGAACTCAATCGTGTGTTGAGCATTGTATTACACGGTCTAGGACACTGCTGTTTCCTAGGCCGTGTCCTGGATTGTCCCATCAATTATCAATCATGACTTCAATCTTGTTCAAGAAAATCGACTTCAACATTAACAGAATTGCTTGGTGATTGTTTTTTAATATGTAGCACAAGAAAAAGCGCTTCCAGTTGGACAGATGAGGGTGGTTTTGGAATGTCCTATGAACTTATGTATGGGCGAACCGGGTTTTTATGGGCTGCTTTGTTTATAAACAAGTATATTGGAGAAGGAACCATACCAAATGATCTTCTAATGCCTATTGTTGATGTTGTGTTGGCTGGGGGCAGGGCAGGTGCATCTGATAATATGGCCTGCCCGCTAATGTACAGATGGCATGAGACGAGGTACTGGGGTGCAACTAATGGCCTTGCTAGAATATTGCAAGTGCTTCTTCACTTTCCTCTATCCAAAGAGGATGCGGAGGATGTTAAGGCAACTTTAAGGTATATGATGAGCAATAGGTTTCCTCATAGTGGAAATTACCCTTCAAGCGAAGGAAACCCAAGGGACAAGCTGGTCTAGTGGTCTCATGGTGCAACTGGCATGGCAATCACCTTGTACAAAGCATCGTAGGTATTTACGCTGGAAAAATCCTAGCTGTGGAACATTAACTTGCACATATAGTTATCATCGCCATCACTTATGTAGTTAGTGTTTAAGGCGTAGTTTTTCTTGTCGAAAGAAGTGCATAATTCAATTGCATATCTTGGATCACATAGTTTCATAAACACAAAAACTAGACAAAATATGCAAGCACTTTGTTGGATGGGTTCCATAATGGTTTTCCAGTAGCAGATTTGACCTCAGCAGATTTAGTTCTTTAGTTGAGAACTTGTTGAGCCATGCAACCCAACTTTTAATTTTTTATGATTACCGACTTCTGTTGTTTGCCCCTGCAGGTGTTTGCAAATGATAGAGAGTTTTGCAATGTTGCTATAGAAGCAGGAGAAGTTGTATGGAAGAATGGATTGGTGAAGAAGGTGGGCCTTACAGACGGTGTGGCTGGAAATGCCTACGCGTTCCTTTCCCTATATCGTCTAACGGGAGAGAGCAAAGGCATTTGCAAGCTTCTTATACCACATTGCAAGCAAACTTGTCACTGTGGGCCATGGGAACGGAGCTGAAAAAGCACACTCTCTTTTTCAAGGGCTTGCCGGAACAACTTGTCTATGGTTTTCTCTTCTTGCACCAGAAAGATCCAAGTTCCCAGGATATGAACTTTGGAAGGAAAAATGAGGAGAGTTTAAGATGAAATCTGTATTACCACTATAGTGTAGAAACCTAACATGTATATATGAATGTAGCTTATTCCAACCCTGTCCTCTAATCAATTTTTTAGAGTACTTGATCATATGCTTTTGAGGTTTCGTTTCTTTCCTTCTTTAATATTGTATGTTCGAGTCGAGTGATCATAAAAACATGTTAATCAATTGTTTTGGCTGGTCATATCACATATGTACCCTGTTGCCAGAGCATGTTATGAAGATTGTTGAAAGATTGACTTACCTGTTGCAACAAGACTTATTCAAATGTTCTTGCTGGATTTTCTGTATTTGACGTATTTTTTTGCTATATTTTCTTTCTTTGACCATTTCATTTCTGTTCCAGTTGTTAGTTGCTGATTTTTAGGAGTTTGTTGATCATGTAAAGATGCTCCAGTTAGTTGTTGATTTCTCTAATGATTAGTTGTTTTCCTGCTGTATTTAAACACATCTCCAGTTAATAAATTTGTAGACTTTGCAACACTTTTTTTCTGTTATTCTTGCCTTGTATTTTCTGCTGCTTTCGTTCTTCAATCAAAAGTGTACTCCAAAAAAGTCTAACAGTGGTATCAAAGCCCTTATTTTTAAGGGACTTGTGATTGAGTGAAACCCATTATAATAACCTAAACACCTTGTTTCTTTCATGGATTTAGAAACACCTTTCACAGCCCTAGCTCCACCAGTGTTCAATGGTGAAAATTACCATATGTGGGCAGTTAGGATAGAGGCACATCTGGAGGCAAATGATCTCTGGGAGGTTGTTGAGGAGGACTACGAAGTTCTTCCATTACTTACAAACCCAACCATGACACAGATGAGGAATCACAAGGAGAAGAAATCAATGATGTCCAAGGCAAGAGCCACACTATTTGCTACTATCTCACCTGAAATTTTTATCAGAATTTGACAATGAAAGCAGCTTTCAAGGTTTGGAATTTTCTGAAGGACTTTGAAGGAGATGAGAGGATCAAAGGAATAAAAATTTTGAGCTTGATCAGAGAATTTGAGCTTCAAAAGATTAAAGATTCAGAGACTGTCAAGGAGTACTCTGGCAAATTGATCAGCATATCCAACAAAGTAAGGTTGCTTGGCTTTGAATTTCTTGATTCTAGATTGGTTCAAAAAATTCTTGTAACTATTCCTGAAAGGTTTGAAGCAACTATTTATTCGTTGGAAAATTCTAAAGATCTGTCAAGGATTAGCTTGATAAAGTTGTTGAATGCCTTACAGACACAAGAGTAAAGAAGGCTTATGAGGTCTGAAGGTTCTATTGACAGTGCATTAGCTGCTAGATCTCAGTCTAATAAGAGAAACTCAAGTTTTGATTCTCTTAATACCTATAGGGGAAAAATATTTTCCTCCTTGTAAACATTGTGGAAGGAAGAATCATTCACCTCTCAACTGCTAGAGAAGACCAGATGTCCAATGTGAAAAATGTCAAAAGATGGGGCATCATCAAAGAATTTGCAGGAGCAACATTGAACAAGAGTCTGTGACACAAGTGAATTTGAGACAGAAGAATGTTGCTCAGGTTGCTGATGAGGAAGATGAGGAACAACTCTTTGTGCCCACTTGCTTTGCTAAAAGTGACAAATGGCTTGTTAACAGTGGATGTACAAATCACATGACATTTGATCGTGATTTTTTCAAGGAGCTAGATACTTTGGTGACATCAAAAGTGAATATTGGCAATGGAGAATACATTGCAGTAAAGAGAAAAGGCACAATTGCTATTGAAAGCATCTAATGTACAAAATTTATCAATGATGTCTTGTTTGTACCTAACATTCGCCAAAATCTTTTAAGTGTTGGTCAATTGCTTGAGAAAGGTTTCAAAGTTTTCTTTGAGACAAATCACTGTCTAATCAAAGATTCAAAAGGCAATGATGTGTTCAAAGTGAAGATGCAAGGAAAAAGATTTGTTTTGGATCCTTTGAAATAGGAGCAAACAATCTTTTCTGTAGCAAAAATTAAGTTTGAAGTTTGTGAAGAGCCTAACACTGAACACCAATTCAATGCTCTGCAACAAAATGAAGTTCCTGTTAAAGGTACAAGATCACATTCTGAAATCTACCAAAGGTGCAATGTTGCTATACATGAGCAAGCAAAATTCTGTGAAGCAGAAAAAGATCTAGAATGGATGGGTGCAATGAAGGAGGAGCTGAGTTTGATTGAAAACAATCAGATTTGTCATCTTGTGAAAGGGGTTGAAGCAAAAATGTTATAGGTCTAAAATGGATTCTTACACCCAAGTTGAATGAAATTGACTCCATTAACAGAATTAAAGGCAAACTCGTTGTAAAAAGAGATTTGCAAAAAGGACCTGTTAGATTGAATGATCTTGAGCTAATAAACGTATTTACAAAAGCTTTACCTAGAAGTAAATTTAAATTTTTCAGAAGAAAGCTTGAAAATTGCAGCAACAAAGACAAGGAGTGTTGAAAGATTGACTTAGCTGCGGCAACAAGACTTATTCAAATGTTCTTGCTGGATTTTCTAAACTTTTACATATTTTTCTGCTATATTTTCTTTCTTTGACCATTTCATTTCTGTTCCAGTTGTTAGTTGCTGATTTTTAGAAGTTTGTTGATCATGTAAACATGCTCCAGTTAGTTGCTAATTTCTCTGATAATTAGTTGTTTTCATGTTGTATTTAAACACATCTCCAGTTAATAAATTTGTAGACTTTGCAACCCATTTTTCTGTTATTCTTGCCTTATTTTTTTTGCTGCTTTCGTTCTTCAATCACAAGTGTACTCCAAAAAAATCCAACAAATTTCTATTCATTTATGTTCTTTTATGTAACTATTGAAATTTAAATTATTAATTAATTATTGAATATTGATATTAAGATTAGTTATAATTTATTTAAAAAACTAATTTTTATTCATTATATTTAATTATTTTACTAATAATATCTATCATTTATCTTTTTATCTCTTCGCATTCTCAATTCTCATATAATTTTTGAAATTTAACCTTTAAAATAAAATATATATACATTCATATTTATTTTTATTTATTAATTAATTTTGTATCTCTTTCATTATTTCTGGTTTTTAAAAAATAGTAAAATATATTTAACATGTAATATTATGTGTGTGGGCTAACAATTTTGTTTTTTAAAAATACTTTTTGACAACCTATCAAATCTAGAATATCTTTTTTCAAAAAAAATCTTTTTTGTAGTAAAGCTATTTTTTTCTAAAATTATTATTTTTTCTATAAGATTTAGAAAATTTCGGAGACAATTGAAATCATTTTAAGGGAGCACAGACAAGTAAGTTTAACTCATTAAGTTATAGTTACTTATCACTTATATATCTCCCAGCAGCTATATCTTTCCGATATAAGATTATGTTTCCGATATAAGATTATCTTTCCATACACTACTGAACATTTTTTTTTAGAATCTTTCTTGTTCTTCTGCAAACTCTCTCACTAATTGTTTTTTATTTATGATTTCTCAATTGATAAATTCTCTTCTATCATATCTTGCTATCGCATCCTCTGACTTGCATGACGACTCATCAGGATCTCAATATTAAAGTCCTTGCTCTCCACATGCTAATGATAATCCCTCATTAGTTCTAGTTTCTTCTTCTTTGACAAAAGCAAACTATCGCGTCTCTTGGTTCGGTGTAACGAAGATTGCTTTTTTCTCCAAGAGCAAACTCAACTCAAGTTCATATTGAAGCGTCACAATGCCTCATCAATCAGATCAGATGCATAGGTTTTAGCAACATCAGTTTTGTTGTGCTATATCATACGAAAGAAGTCAAAGACGGTTAAGATCTGAAATTTTAGTTGTAAGATCATTATCAACATTGTCTTTATTTTAAGAAATCAAAATATATTATTTAATTTTTAATTGTATGAATTAAAAAAATATTAATAAGTGAATATTTTATTAATAAAATAATAAATAGTATTAAAGAATGAATATTAATTATTTAAATGTATTAAAATTGTTAGTTATTTTGTTAGTAAAATATTAAAAAAATGAATTAAATTATAATAAAAATAGAGTCAGATTTAAAATTTGAGATAAATAGTGAAATAAAATATTATATTTTTAATATTCAAAAGACAACTTAAATAGTGAATATACAATTTCAATATTTCACAAAATTACAACAATTGTTCATGACGAAGGTTGAACTACAGATTATGATTTTTTTTTAAAGCAAAAGTTCGATTACATTTTCTGAAATAAAATTTCAATCGGCAAACTTTTCCATTATCGTAAATTATAGTGTTGATTTCTTCAACGTGTTTCTTGCAGTGCATTGGAATGCTATTATTTGGTGACTACGAACTTCATCTTCAATGTATTTTTTCGGGTAAACTCCAAAGCGCTCCCTGAAGTTTAACCATATCTATCATGTCATCCACGTGTTTTGAAAACCCTCACTTCGGTCCCTAATCATTTCTTCCACTAGTTAAGTTAAACGGGATACGTCAGACTTACTTATGTGGCAATGTACTCCATCAAAAACACGATATTATTGTTGTGACAATGGAGTATGCAGGGCGTTTTTGGCTTGGGTAAATTCGACACGGGTTGGCACTGCAATGGATGTCAGTTCTTAGAGACAAGGAAGGGTTGAAAGAGTGTTGGAGGAGGTAGTTGATTTGAAAAGGGAAAACACAATCAATATGGTGGAAGTGAATAATTCAATCAACAATGCAAAGAATGCAACATATGTAGTGTTTATGTTGGTTTTTATTATTCTTTTGCTTGTGATGTGTTTGAAGTAAGGGAGGATTTGGGGTTAGGTTTTTGGTTTATGCAAATGTATTGTATTTTTGTGTTGCTCGCTAAGAGAGAAGACAGTAAATGAGTTTGGGTGTGTACGTAATGAACCAAACTATTGTCCAAAGAAGTCCTTGAGTAGTATATTATTGGCTATGTCGATCCCTATATAATTTTATTATTGTCCATTTGGGTCCCTGTAGTTAAACGAATGAGACGCTGATGAGGGTTAAATCGCGTGTTTCAAGCTCTATTGGAAAATTATGTTTTAGTATTAGGCAAATCATAGTCTATTGTGGTGAAGAATTGAACTTTTACATGAAATCTGGACAAGGTATAATAAAAAAAATTAAATAACTATTACAGAGGCTCAACAATAATTTAATTAAGTAATTGACAATAACATCTGACATGTGCAGTAAATGTCAATACATGGTTGTTGCAAGTTTAATACTTGTTGTCATATTGTAACAAATGAAGACAACAAGTAGTCTCTGAATCAACACAGTGAGAGAGGCTCAAAATAGACAAAAAAAAATAGTGGAGACAAGAACAAGAATAAATGGTCTAGGTCACAAAAGGAAAAAGTCTTCAGGCACATGGCATCTTAAGTGCATCCTTCAACCAAAGCATCCCCACGTCCTTGACTAGATCCAACAACCTAAAGACAAACACATAGAAATTAACATCAAATGCAGCCCAAATTTCAATCAACAAAGCAATGAAACAGATAAAAACCCTATGGTGTGGAAGCATACATACATTTTCATTTGTCTTCCTTTATTGCTTCCTCTGTGTGGACTTTTCTTTGCCTTTATTTCCAAATTTCCTCTTCTTTGCAGCCGTCGAAGTTGATTCAGATCCATATCAGTTGTTCCTAATCTGTGTGGTTTTCTTTTTGCCTTTTTTGTTCTTTGTTGGTCCACCTTGGCAACCTCTAGAGTTATGGCCAGTTTATCCACACTTTGAGCATCTTACTGTGTTAGATCTCTTTTGAGTAGGTCATTCATCAGCATATCTCTCGGGCCACCCTTGGTCTTCCTGGTTTACGTTTCCCTAGAGGTGAAAGGATTTGCACGGTGGTGGGTGCCTGCTGCAAATTCAGGGGTCGGAATTGGATGAATCACCCCATGGTATACAGTCAAGTAGTTGTCTACGCTATAGTAAGTGTGACAGTATTCTTCCAAGTTTGCCCGTTTGTAGGTCAAGGCCTTGACAACATGCTTACACGGTAGACCTAAAATGTCCCACCATTTGCAGTTGCAAGTGTTTGCATTCAAGTTCACTGCAAAGGAGTTGGGACCCTCTACCATTTCGTAATGTTCATCTCTGCCAGGTATGAGTTTGCACATCTTAGACTGGTTCTCTAATTTGACAAGTTTTTTTTTTGCATCTTTGGTGACTTTTCCATCCATCAAGGTTCCCTTAGCATATCTCTTGTGAAACTTGATCATCAATTGTCTTCTCAACTCATCGACAAGTTTCAGAGGAGTGAATGACCTGATTCTAGTAGCTCGTTGTTGAAGCTTTCTGTCACGTTGTTAGTGCGGTGATCACTCTTCGAAGTGACAACGTAAGCATGTCAAAACCATTGGTGAGGAGGCTTTGATGCTAACCAGTCGTGTGCTTGCTCAAAAGTTTTCTTCATCCACTCTATAGCACAATCAAACTCATAGGTGTTTGTTGCTCTTGTGCAGCTCCAATAAATTTCATGAATGTCCAAACCTGGATTTTCCCTCTTTATGTTAACATATAAGTGTTTACCGCAGAATCTGGAGTGTGCAGTGGGAAATACTTCCTCAATTGCTTTAACAAGACCCTGCAACAAGTTTACCAAAAGAAAAATTACAACTAAATTAGGCAAGACAAGTTAGTATATGTACCAAGGTTAGTATATGCTACAAGTTTGTATATTCAACATGTTAGTACATGCTATCTATATATTATAACTTCAATAATTTGCTTGATTAAGGACAAGTTAGTATATGCAAAATGTTAGTATATGTTATCTGTATATTATAACTTCAAAAATTTGCTTGATTAAAGACAAGTTAGTAAATGCAACAGGTTAGTATATGCTATTTGTATGTTCTAACTTCAATAATTTTCTTGATTAAAGACAAGTTACTAAAAATTAGTAAATATTTGGATGATTGAAGTTAGGCATAGTTCCAATTTTAGTTTCATTTCCATTCCAAACAAAGGAGAATAAAAATCAGTAAATATTTGGATGATTGAAGTTACTGAGACTTGACCTAAGCAATATAGTAAATATATATTGATTTAATATAAAATTGCACACTCAGGTTAGTATATGGAACATTGTTAGTATAAAATTGCTCAAAATGCCTCATCATTGAAATTGAAATTGTATTCAAAGGCAATAGAAGTGAATTTACTAATGTTTTGTTTGTCACTCATTATTGTATAAGGGACTCCTCTGTTGTTCTCTCTAATTCAATCCTTCAAACAATCAAATAACCAAACCCATGAATCAGTGCTCTCTCCCTCAGTAATACAAAAGGAAAATGGTATGTGCCTTTGTTGCCATCCACTGAAACTGTAGTAAGTAGCATCCCTTCAAACAATCCCTTCAAGAAGGTTCCATCCACTCTAAAAAATGGCCTACATCCATTTAGAAAACCTTGAATTATAGCTGCAAAAGCCAAAAACATCCTCTTGCATATCCTGATAACTAAACTTAACTATTGTTCCAGGGTCCATTCGTTTCAACACCTTCGCATATGCATGTAACTTTGTAAATGATTCGGTGTGGGTTCCTTCATTTTGTAATCTAGCCCTTCTTTTCGCCTTGTAAATTTCCCCATGTTTACACTCCACACCAATTTCCTCCTTAAATTATCTTCCACATACCTGTAACTCATATTTGGTTCTGCCTTCAAATCTTCTTGCATTTGCTTTGCAATCCATTTTGGAGTGACGATTGATTTTTTTTGAATCTCTAATGCATAGGTGATTCTGGACTGGTTTCTTCATCATGAAAGCCCACTTGCCTGGTAAAAGACTAACATGAAGTCTCAACTTGCATTCCAAATTGGCACAGATAGTTGTTAATCTCAATTTGTCATTTTTTACTCTGGCAATGTCATAGCCACCCAACACTTCATAATCCAACAAGACCTCTCGAATGTGCTTCACATCCCTAAACAACTGTCCGCACTCAAACTCAAAGTTATTATCAACAACACCATTGAACAACTTTCCTTTAATGCTCTTTAATGGATTACCACTCGTGGTATCTTCCTCCTCAGAATCATTTTGAGAACTATAGTCAGGGCATTCAAATAGAAGTTCATCTCTAACATTGTCATCACTTCCATGCTCCGACTCCTTTTCACTCCCATTCTCTGCCTCATTTTCACTTTCTGAAAATTCAGCATTAACATTTGTATCAAAATATTCATCCTCTGAATGCCTGAAATCCTCATCAGATACAGTGAAATCATCATTGGGACCTTTTCCATTTTTTCTGAAACTATACTTACTGCTCTTTCTGTCTTTTCTCATCCTTTTCTCCGCACCCTTCTTTCTCTTTCTTTGCGATTGAGTTACAATTTATGCTTCATTTTAGGGTTCATGTTATGGTTCAGGTTGTGGAATGGGTTCAGGTTTAGGTTGTGGTTCAGGTTCAGCTTCAGTTTGTGGGTCAGATTCATGCTCCGGTTGTGGTTTTGTTTGTGGAATGGGTTCGAGTTCTGTTTATGGGTCAAGTTCAAGTTCTGTTTGTAGGTCATTTCGTGCTGGTTGTGCTTCTTCCATATCATCATTAAGTTCAACCACTACCATTGGAGGCAACACAGTTGTGGGACATCCTAAAACTGCAACAGAAATAGGTATAACGAACTCTAAACTAAATCTTTCAAACATGCTCAATATGTCCTTGTCATTCTCAATGAATTAACCCTTCCTATCTTGAAATGACAGAACGCTATCTGCCTCGATGCCAAGTGATTCCATTGCATTGTCGAACAAATCCATGAAGTTGTAGCAGTCTTTGTTGACATTGTCCAAGGAAACTTCTATTGATTTGTGTAATAATTTGATGGTGTAGACCGTATAACATTTCCTGCAAAACCCACAATCCATTAGTCAATCGGATTGTAAACAAACACATACACAATCGGCAATTAAAACCCACAACCCATTAGTCAATCCTCACACTATACCTAATATTCTAATTAAATAGAATATCAGAACAATTCAACATTCTCAACCAAACCCAGGTGACAATCTGCATTCGGCTTCAAAACTCTAGGTCAAACTGCGAACCTATTACCAATTTGAATTGTTAACCATATGTCAAATCCCAAACCCATTACCCATTTTTGCCACTTACCCATAAGCCGCCATAGCCGAGCGTCGCAATTACAGTTGGAGCCAACCCACCCTCATATTTCAGCGACGACAAATAGAGAGTGAACCTAAATGGAGAGTAACAGAGAGACAGGGAAGACAGATTCACGGGCAACGGAAAAGGCAATAAAGACGAGCTACAGAATTACGGGGTGGAGAGAGTTACGAGAGAGTGAACACCAAGAGAGAATGAAGGAATGGTAAAGTGAAGACAGAGTTAGGGACGAGAAAAGAGAGAATGAGGGGACGGTAAAATGAAGACAGAGTTAAGGAAGAGAAAAGAGAGAATGAAGGAACGGTAAAGTGAAGACAGGAACACCACCGTTTTGGTCTTTGAGTTTTACCAAATGATGTGGAATGGGCCTTTTAGACATTTCACGTGTCCCGTTTAACTTAACTGACGGAAGAAATGGTCAGAGACCAGAGCGAAGGGTTTTCAAAACACAAAGACCGCACGAGAGATATGGTTAAACATCAGGAACTACGGTGAATTTTACCCTATTTCTTATTGTCCATTGTCATCCTATTAGTTGGCCACTTGAAGCTCCCTACTAAACTAAATGTTGAATGCATACTTGTTCTTTTGCTTATAATCACTATATCATTATTTAGAAGACAGTTTTACTATAGACTTAGCTATAGTGTTTTTGTAATTATGTACTTTTAAGTAGTTTTAATGGTCAAAATTTTTTCAAATTATTTAAATTTAATTTAACGGTTTAAATTATACTAACACATTAAAAAATTAATAACAAATAACACAATTTAAGTCATTAAATTAAATTTAGATAATCTAAATAAATTTTGACCATTGAAAGCACTCAAGTATATAACTATAAAAACATTATAACTATTTTCGTTGCTATTACTAAATTACAAATCTATTGTTTGACGATCTCAGAAAAATTCACATCAATAACACCACCTACTCTCTAAGGCGTTTTTGTTGCGAGAAAAAAAGGGATGCCAAGAATTTTGTGCAAGTAATGAACTAAAATTAAAAGGATGATACCAATAG
>CAODLS010692155.1:0-28127 GCA_948243855.1 Flueggea neowawraea
TTTTTGGTCCCTAACGGCTAGTTTTACCCATTTTCCTATAAATACCTCTCTAAACGCATTTTTATCATTTCTTCACTTCAAACACTCATTTCTCTCCCCCAAACTCTCTTAACTCTTAAAATTTCTCTCCATATTCTCAAATTACTCCCACTCCAATTTCCCCCCCCAAAATTATGGATCACAACAATGAAAATATTCTATCCTCCTAACAAAATAACCCATCAAATTTTGTCAACTACCGATATTCTAAAAATAATCCATCAAATTTTTCCTCTTTCACAAACTATTAATTCAATCCCAATGCTTCATTTTTCTCATTTCCATATCAACTCGCACTTTTCAATTTTGGTAATTTCCAAAATTTTATGTCCAATCCTTTTTCACAAAATAATTTTTACATCCCCTTATTGGATAGGTGTTCGACGACCGGTTTCCAAGGGGATTCTCCTACTCCTGAAATGAATCCCCCAGTCCACTATTGATTTAAGCAAATGGAGTATCTTAAAGATCAACAGCTTAAGGAAGACATAGTGATGCTCGACAAAGATAAGTCGAACATGACTCCCATGACACGACGTTTGCATGAATACGCTTGTAAAAAAAATGTAAAAAATATGGGTTGTAGTATTTTTAATTTAATGTAATATTTAATATTTTATTTGTAATTTTTTAATTTTATTGTAATTTTTTTACGTGAATTTAATTTTTAAATTTTATGAATTATTTTTATTTTAATGTAATATTTTTATTTTAACGAATTATTTTTATTTGAATGGACTATTTTTATTTGAATGAATTTAGGGTAGAAAATATTAAATGAAATAGTAGATAAAAATTAGAATTAAAATAAAATTATATTTAGTGAAAAATTGAGTAAATATTATGTGAGACTTTTAAAATAGTCCCTAAATTATGACTAAAAAATTAAGAAATAAAAAATTAAAAATTTTAATAAAATAATAATAAAAATATTAATCAAATATTTCACAAAACGATTTTAAAAAATCTGAGTTATAAGTATCCTAAGAAGTCGTTGTTGTTATGGATGATTGACGAAGAGAATCATGATTTATCCATTCGGAAACACAACCTTTACTGCAGATTTTGTCAGCATTTATTGCAGTACTGTACTTGTTTTGTTGCCGGTGAGAGTTTTGATGTAGCGAAGGCGTGACTCCGAACAGTCCCACTTGTTTTGTTGTTGGTGGGAGTTTTGCTGGTGATTGTGGGCGGTGATGATTGTGTTGGTCATGGTGGAAGGTTAAATACGCCGCTTTCTTTTTCTTTTTTCTTTTTGACCACGAGATATGGTGGGACTACCCAATCTAGTAATGAGGTAACTTGTGTGATCATGGTGGTAACCAGTATGTGTGCCACTTGATTATTACTTGAAAGGCTAGGGTGACGAGTAAATGGATTGACTCTTTCTGGTATGAAAAAATGGTGGTCACTGTGAAGGCGAGATCATCACCTTTGATTTGGTAAATTATATCTGATATTAACCTTCAAATTAAATTAAGATATTTTCTGATATTATTTTTTTTGAAAAAATTATTGTTAACAATTTCTTAATTTTTTTGTGCATGATTTAGAAAATATTAACCCACCAGATAAGGAACGTAACAACTAATTCTTTTTATTTTTTTAGAAATTTAAATTTTATTTAGTTGAACAAAAATTTTATCAATTTTTTTTGCATAACAATTAAATCAATCCAAATGAGACTTCTCGTCCAAAACCGATCGGAAACTAACCGAACACTTCAGTTTTTTGTTTGTTTGTTAGTTCAATCCTGAGAGCTTTTTTTTTTTTTCTCTTGGATCCTAGGATTGTAGTTAGGAACTATAAAAAAAAAGAAAGATCTTGTAACTAAGGTTTTTTTTTATATTTTTGAATAGGTTTGTAACTAAGGGTTGATAATACATGAAATTAAATAATGGAGGTTTGTTTGAGTGGTTTGATATGTATATGTATTGTGCTGAGGTCTATAGATCGTCTTATCTTATATTATAATAAAAAGGAATTTGTATTTTCATTCTATATTTTTATATTTTAAATTTTTTACCATAAAAAAATTTTCGACTAAGTTTCTTTCTTTCTTTTTTTTTTTTATCCAGCTAAGAGTTGGTCTCCACATGGGGAAAAAGCTATGGTGCTCATCAGTTAGAGTATTTTATGTATTTTTAACAATTGAAATTGAATAATAATATTTTAATTAAAATTTAATAGATTAAATAATGCTAACAAATTAAAATAATCAAATACTGGGGTCTATATATTTTTAATGTATTGACTATATATAAATAATTGAATTTTAATTAATTAAATTTAAACCCTCAAAAGAACGTAAAACACACTAATTTAAAAGTATCATAGTCTTTGTTCTCCACATGTTCCCCATATTTACCATCTGACAATGCTTTATTAAACCACATACACTTATCCACATATGTAGCTTTATTCATCTAAAATGTGGTCAGATCTTTATTTTTATAAATTATTCTAAGAGAATATAATTAATTATAATCCTTAAAAATGTTATATGTTAATATTGTTGTTACTTTATCATAAATGTAAATTTTCAAATGTAACATCTTACAAAATCAAGCAGCTAAAGTTAGTTAGTGAAGAACCTTATTGTGCAGCAGTTGTCTATGTTACATCATATAAATGTATATGGATGAAAAAATCTATAAGTATAAGGATCTGGTTACTTAATGTAATACTCTGTCTGTTCCAATTAATTCTTTGTAGCGTTCCAACCAAATTTCGACAATGTCCTTGGTGGAACATCATTCGACTGCGAATAATCTTAGTTCAATCTCAATTTGAACCTCGAATGATTTAAGTGGAGTTTGAGTGTCTGGAGATGTTCGAGAATGTTTAAGGATGTTATCCATGAAAGTTTGGGTGTGGTTAAGTCCCGAGAGTGATGAGATTCATGATTTGAAGTTAAGAACACATTTGAGGAGTGATTTTGCGCGCGTAGAGCTTGCTAGAGGGCATCTACATGCACAGAAGGAGTATTTACATACGTTGTGGGTGATCCAGGTCAATTTGGGACTGTATAAGCCGTCTACGTGCGTTGTAGGAGGAGCGACGTACGTATATCATGATCTGGGAATGATACGTGAGATGTTCATGTCGACTACGTACACTGTGAAGAGTGCAACGCACGTAGAGTAGGCACAACGTACGTCGAGCTTGGCAAAATTTACATTGATCATGAATTCTGGAAATACAAAGTTTCTGGATGAAATTCTGACATTGTCTACATGCACAATATATGGTGCAACATACGTAGAAGGGTGACAACGTACATTGTCATGGAACATAACGTACGTTGGCTTTGAAATTCAGCGAAACAGTGCGTTGCAATCTGTTTATCTATATAAGTACCTCTTACCTGACCTTCGTTCGTCACTCTTGATTTTCACTCTCTTTCACTCTCAGATCGTTTCTTTGACTTCGTCCTTGCTCTCCTAAGGTTCCTAAACATCTCAGGAGGTAAGATTACCATTCTAATCTCTTCTTTTCACTCATTTCAAGCTTCTAATTTTGCATCTCGTTTGGGTCCGGTTTGACCTAGGTTTTTAGATCTGGGTAATTCTGTCAAAAATGAAGTTGTAAGGTGTTAGACCCTGATAGACCAAAGCTAGAAACACTTAGCTCTAGTGTTATTTGTAGATATTTAAGGTTATTCATAAATGGGTTCATGTGGTGACGGTTTGGCAAAGTTGAGTTCGATTTGTTGATTTTTGTTGAAATAAGAGTTCAACAATGGTTGGTTATAGTTGTTAGAGGTCCGAAATACAAGGATTTAACTTAGGTATTGGATATTTTTGAGTTTGAACGAAATGGGTTTGTTCTTGAGCTAGAGTTTCAGGTTTTGATGATTTTCTTCTTAAATCTGATGTTGTTTTTGCTATATCTTGGTAGATTGGAGTTGGAAATACATAGATTTGAGTTGGGTGTTGTGAATTGATGATTCATTTCTTTGGGTTAGGGAAATCTGAATTTTTGGAGGAAAATTCGTGATGATTGCTAGTTTTTTTGGTGAAACCAATTATTTATTTGAGTCTCCGAGGTTGATTTGCGTGGCTGGAAGCATCGAGTGTTGATCGATATGGATATTGGTGTTTTGAGGGTATGGTTCCGTCGCAAGAGTGATAGGTCGTCGTTTGAGATAGGATTATGATAATGGCTCAAGTTGGGTCATGCATTGCATTAATATTCTGTATTTGCCACAGTATAGTATTTAACTCCTTTGTAATATGTCTCTGTTCTCAGTTCTGTTCTGCTCTCGAGACGACTAGTCCTTCACCGGTGGACTGCTACTGGATTATTATCTTGGTGTCCAGGTGAGTGGATTCTTCAGACACATAGACTGTGTCTTCTAAAATTTTATATATATATATATTTGATGTGTCTGAACTTAGTATGTAATCTGGTATAATTAAAGGATATGAATCCAAAAATCTGGTCTGTGTGAAAACCTCTGTTGTGGAAAGTAAATTTTCCCAAGAACTTTTGAAAGTTTTGAAAATAAATATTATGGTTTAATATTTATTTTAATTTTGGGAATAAATCTTTTGTTATGGATTTCATTAATATTCTGTAGAAATTTTTTTTTTTGGATTTAAGAATGTTTTCTAAAATAGATATTTTGTTCTGGAACAAATGTTTTGATCTAAAAAGAATAAATGTATTTTGGTGCTTGAAATATTTTTGGAATAAATATTTTGTCTGAAAAATCTGGAAATGGATTTTTGTATTTAGTTATGTTTTCTGCAAAAACATAACGATATGGAGCACCTAGCTACGGGGTACGTAACCTTTGGTATATTAATGCTCTGTCAAGGCACTAGTTACCGGGGTAATGGGGTGACTGTGTATCCGGTCAGATACATGCTATTTGCAGACTAGAGGAGGAGCCCACTTTGTCTATATGATAAGTATTCTGATCTGATCTGGTCCCATTGAGTTGGAATGTTGCTATAAGAAAATGTTTTCTATCTGAAAATATTTTGAAAGATTTTGTCTGAAAATAATCTGAAAATCTCTGTCTGAAAAATATTTTAGAAATATTTTGTCTAAAGATAATTTGGAAAATTCTGTCTGAAAATATTTTGTAAGATCTGTTGAAAATCTTTTAAAATTTATGTTGGAAAATGTTTTGGAATTTCTATTTAAAATACTTTGGTAAAAGTAAAGACAAGTTTTAATAAATCTTTTGAAAGAAAATATTTTGGTTGTTTCGTACTTTGAAAACTAAATATTTTATTTAGAAAATATCTTAATAATATGTATATCTGTCTGTTCGATGCCTTAATTGCGAAGGATTTTGAAATGATTTTCGAAAATATTATTACTCAGTATATAGTGTGTATACGTACATACACTTATATCTGCATGTGATGTATTTTAAAACTGTTTTCAAAGCAGTCTTTGTGAGGCACGTATGAGGCAGTCTGGAGTGTTATTCCTTACTAGGTTTGACACCCTTTCTTTTCTTTTCTTTGTTCTCTCTATACTTCACTTTTTAGGTACTTTGTAGTGGTTGTTGATCTTCCGTACTCAGTGAGGTGTTTGCCAACAGCAAGTGCCCTGTTGTTCAGGCTCGACTTTCAGTTCTGTTAGATGCTCCATATACCGAGTAGTGGGTTATGGCATGTATTTAAATTAGAAATGGTTAAATTATTTTAAATTATATTTGTTTATTTATTTATTTATTTATTATTAATATTTGAGAATATTATTTTGAAAACTTATTTTTGTTAAACAGTTTTAATTTGTCTAATAAAAATGTATTTGAATGTTAGTTATGTACTCTGAGGCTTGTGCGAGATGGACCGAGCTTCTACAGACAGTCTGCCTTGTACGCCGGTCACGGTCTAGAAATGGGTCATGATACTTAAATAATCCAAGTTTAAACTTTTGAGTTTAATGGTTAGAAGCACACTAGTTGTTAGATGTTGCTTAAAAAAAGTTACATGCTTCTGCTGGGTCGCGACAATGATGGTATCAGAGCCACTCCGCATGCAAAATTGAATTGTGGTGGAGCAAACCTAACTAATGGTGATGGTGGGACAAACCTTAGGAGTTGAGAGGGAGTTTGTGAGTATAGGCGAATCTCACATCGACAAAACACGGGAGAGATTCTATGAATCATGATTAGAAGCTTTCGCGATGAGGACGTCGCTAATTGGTGGTGTGTCAAATCAAACTATATAATATCAACCTGTTCAGAAACAGTACTCGAATATAACAGTAAACAAAGTCGATTCATAGAGATCGGTAAAAATCAGTTTATTTGCAAAGAAAAATATAAAATAAATTGCAAAATTTAAGAGTAAAGCCGAGAATGTGAACAATTGAAATCAAAAATTGCAATTAAGAAAATAATAAAAATGCAACAATAAAAATGAGGATAATTCAATAATTATAAAAGTCTAGCCAATGTATTTCTTTCGTGCAATCCAATTGGTTGATCACAGACACTAAAAATAAATATTAAACATTTGAATAGATAAAGTTATAAACTTTAGTGATACATCCAAATGACCAATTTCTTCTTACTTAGTCGTTAGCCTGAGGACGCTTAGTAATCTATTTTCTTAACCACTAAACAACCCCTGAGACATCATGAAAAGGTTTAATCTATGGCAGCAATAAGAACGAAAGAGACATTTATCCTAACCAGTGAATTCGAAGACATTGTAATTCATTTAAACTAGATTATTCAGCTCTATAACATTGAAAGTTATCCAACCACATGCATTGAAGTTATTTGCTACCTATATTAGAACTAACCAAAACTGCTAATTCAATCCTAAATAGCAATATATTATTTCAGTCAATCAATCAATCAATGGGTCATTATCAATCAATCAACAGAATAATAATAATAAAGGAACTAAAACACATAAATTAAATAAATACTCGAAATACTTAATAACAATTAAAATAAAAATCTCACAACGCAATTGGATTGAACTTTGAAAATATCTCGACTAGATGTGAGTTTAGTTACACATAGTAGATGAAGAAAGCCACAAAATTTCAATAAGATATGTTGTTCAAACGTTAAAAGTCACAGAAGAGGAAAAGAAGAGAGCTGCCACACTTAACAAGAATATTTATATGTGGCCCCCTTCTAAAAACCTAATCCTAATTTTGACTAAAATTAACTACTAATACTAATAATAATAAGTATTTATTGTTCCAACATTAAATATCACTAAAAAGCCCTCTATTCTCATCCACAAGGCTAAAATCTTGAGGCTCACTTGTCTGAGCACGCAACCCATTGCAAATAAGTCATCCTAATGTTCGTGCCCTCTATGGCATGGTCATGTCATAACATAGTTAGCCCCAAAATGCACCAAAACATATTCATTTCCTTAAGTTTTACCAGTCATTCACCTAAACAACCAAAGAATCTAACCAGACATAAAAACACACAAATAATAATAGTTTATTATGCAAAATAAACATAAAATGCAATATGAAATATGCATGAAATGCAACCTATCAAATCTCTCTACACTTAAACAATGCTTGTTCTCAAGAATTCATTAACTTAAATATATCAAGAACCTTAACTCCCAATCACCCTTTTTACCCTCACATAGTATACTAACCAAATCGATATGCACCAAATAATCAAGAGAAGACACAACTAGCACCAAGTTAGCCGAAAACCTTAAAAGATTGTCTCTACACTAGTAGTGCCCCTAAAAAGAATAGTCAAATTCACACCCTCACAAGTTACACTCAATCTCTCAAGGCATTTAGTTGTAAGTGTTTACACTCAAATCACTTCATAGTAAGTCTTTCCAAAATTTGGTATAAAGTCAAATCACCACCACTAATAAAAGTTCAAACTAAAACACCAATAAAAAAAGACTTTAGATTGACTTGTAATGGGGCTAAAATAGGGGTGTAACAAGTTTAGAGAGAACAATAAGAACAAGTAATACGTGCCATCCATATAAGCGTATAAAGTTAATGCAAACAAAAAAATAATTACATGTCTTATCTTCATAAAGCAAGGCTGCCCAAAACATTCAATAACATTTTTCGACGCTTTTCTTCTTTCTTTCTTTCTTTCTTTCTTTCTTCTTCTTCTTTTTTTTTTAGAATAATAGCAACATCACCTTTTTTTTCAATACATATTAAAAAATGGGCAGCCATGTTTCTTCATAATTTAAGCACAAAAATCAATTGCAAGACATGTATAATTAAACATTAAATCACAACATTAACATAAAAATTAACTTGGCAATGTATCACTAAATAAAAATCTCTGAACTTAGAGTGTAAATGTTGAAGTTTAAGAACAAAAGTTGGAATTGGTATTTGGGTTTAAAACAAAAAAATGGTTAATGGCTCAAAGTGGGTAAAAAATAGATTACTATAAAGAGTAGATAATCATGGAAAATGATGAAGCAAATGGCTAACAAATAATGTCTTTCATCATTTCGACATCTCAATTTGAAGAGGTGTGGTCTTGAAATGCACTTCATAACAAATCTAAATAGGGTCCTACTATGAATGACCAATTACACACAACAAGAAAATAGAACGTGTTTAATGTCTCAAAATCTCGCATGGGTATGTGTGAACCTAAACTATTGCTTTCCGATTCTAGTACTAGGGGTTGTCTTTCTCTGAAGCTAAGGTGCCTAGAAATCCAATTCATACACAAATGGGTGTATGAGAGCTTTTAGACCCTAAGATGCTTAATGTTTTAAATTATCGATTGTTAGAGACAAGCCCACACGAAAACACACGAAAACTAAGCAGAGAATTCACCTAAAACAGAATGTGACATGCACAATGCAACAAGAAATGAAATGTGACAAAAATTTGGGAAAAATAGCTTCAACAACACTATGCAGCTATATAACACAAAATAAAAATCATCAAAAATCACAGAATTCACGAAAAATTTCAAAAAAAAATCTAAAAAAAACAAAAACACAAAATCAAACCAAACAAACAAACAAATCAACAAGATGTTCCCCTCCCCACACTTAAATGTCACATTGTCCTTAGTGTGTAAAGAAAATATAAAATTAAAATTGAGAAAGGGTTAAAGAAATGCTTCTCTATTGTTTATGGTGACAGTGACAACGACGGAAGGTGACAACGTCAAATTACGAAGCAGAGGTTGGTGGTTAGCAGTGTCGTTCTTAGAGAAGCAGTTTTCGGTGGCAGTGACCGACGATGGTGGAAGAGGAGCAACGAGAGGAGTGTTGGTATTAGGGTTCGGATGTGTAGAACAAATGAAAGAGATGACTTCAATGTTCCCAATTTTGGACGAATTTATAATCTCCTTCTCACCACAATTACAATGTTGCCACTCTTTAATTTTGATTGCCATGTTGACCCAATTTATCTCCTGCACACCATTTTGTTCCCCCTTTTTTTCCCCCAAAAAGGTGTTGTTTTGGTGCTTCACCTCTAGATATCTCTAGGCTGCCATTTTCACGGGCATTTTAACACCTGATGCAAGTGTTCATTTTGGAGCTTCCCCATACTTATTTGCATAACTAATTTCTACCTAATTTACATATTGAAACAAACCAAACTCGAAACCAAGTGTAATTAATTTTAACAAAAAGAGCTAGGAGGGAAATAAGAAGACATAAAAAATTTATTCAAAATTAATCTAAAATTCAAAGTACAAAAATAATGAAATCCTTGGGTTGCCTCCTAATAAGCTCTTTTTTAACGTCGTCTTAGCTAGACGAGGGCCACGGTCAGTTGTAATGGGGTTCACAGATATAATCTACCTCAACGGAACATGGCTCAAATCCTTCATCAAAAAAGTTTCAAACGTTGTCCATTAACTTTAAGAACGTTATTAGTTTCAAGGCTTTTAATACCAATCGCACCATAAGGATAAACATGAATAATCACGAAAGGACCTACCCATTTGGAGCGAGCTTTCCTGCAAAAAGTTTCAAGGTCGAACCTTTTGACCTACCTTAAACTTCTGTTCTGCGTGTTGACTGTCATGGAAAGCTTGGGCTTTTGCTTTGTAGAGAATGGTGTTTTCATAGGCGTGATTTCTGATTTCCTTGAGCTCTTAAATTTGCAACTTTCATTGTTGTTTGGCTTCATCAAAATTTGTGTTGCACTCTTTTAAGGCCTAAAATGCCTTGTGAACAATCTCAACAAGAAGGTGACAAGATTTTTCATAAACAAGGCGATAAGGTGACATGCCTAGATGAGTCTTATACATAGTCCTGTAAGCCCAAAATGCACCCTACAAACATTTATTCCAATCTTTTCTATTAGGATTGACGGTCTTTTCAAGAATGTTCTTAACAATTATATTGGACAGTTTTGCTTGCCCGTTCATTTGTGGGTGGTAAGCTGTAGATACTCGATGTGTAACACCATACTTTTTGAACAAAGCCTCAACCACTTTATTACAAAAGTGGGTACCTAGATCACTGCTAATAACTCTAGGAATGCCAAACCTGGCAAATATGTTAGCCTTCACAAAATTGACAACAACCTTACATCATTAGATCGGGTAGCTTTTGCTTTTACCTACTTTGAAACATAATCAACAACACGTAATATATATTGGTTGCAAAAAGATGATGGAAAAAGGCCCATAAAGTTAATACCCTAAATATAAAATATTTCACAAACAAGTATGGGTGTTTAACGCATCTCATTCCTATGGTTAATACTAACAATCATTTGACAACGATCACAAGCCTTGCAAAAAGCATAAGAATCTCTAAAGATTTAGGGCTAGTAAAAATCTGATTCAATTACTTTTCGTGTTGTTCTTTGGGGGCTAAAGTGGCCACCACAAGCAAAAGAATGACAGAATTACAGAATAGAAGATATTTCAGTTTTGGGTAAACACCTGTCGATAATTTGATCAGAGCAAATTTTCCAAAGGTAGGGTCATCCCAAATATAATATTTGGCATCACTCCTCAGTTTATCCTTTTGGGATCAGTTGTAACCTTTAGGAAAACCGTGGTTAGTCAAATAATTGGAAATATCAGTGTACTATGGATTACGACATGGCCATGCCACAATTAACACATACAAGTGTTCATCAGAAAACTCTGTAGAGATTGCAACATTTGTCTCTGGAATGTTGAGTAGCCTACTGAGATGGTCAACAACTAAATTTTTAACACCCTTCTTGTCTCTAACCTCAATATCAAACTCCTGCAACAACAAATCCATTGAATTAATCTTGGTTTATCATCCTTTTTGTTCATTAAGTACCGAAGGGCTGCATGATTTGAATAAACTATCACTTTTGTTCCCAACAAATAGGATCTAAATTTTTCTAAGGCAAGCACAACAACAAGCATATCCTTTTCAGTTGTGGGATAATTTGTTTGTGTTGAGTCAAGAGTCTTGGATGCATAATAAATCATATGTAGGTATCGTCCAATTCTTTGTCCAAGAACAACACCTAAAACATGATTTGAGGCATCACACATCAACTCAAAAGGAGATTCCAATCAAGGCTTGCAAGATTAGTGCATATATTAACTTTTGTTTTAATACATCGAAAGCCATTTTACAGGGATCATCAAACTTGAAGGCCACATCTTTCTTCAACAACTTACTCAATGGATGGGCGATATTTGAAAAATCTTTGATAAATCTCCTGTAAAAACCTACACGGCCAAGAAAACATTTGCAGGATAAGACAATGATTTGATAACATCAATTTTTGCTTTATCAATTTCTATACCCCTAGTCGACACCACATGACCTAAAATAATGCATTGATCAACCATAAAGTGGGATTTTTCATAATTGAGCACAAGGTTTGTTTCAATACACATTTTTAGAAATTTATTCAAGTTTTCTAAACAAGATGTGAAATAATTTCCATACATTGTAAAGTCATTCATGAAAATCTCAATGAAATTCTTCACATATTCAAAAAATATGCTTACCATGCATCTCTGAAAAGTTGTCGGTTCATTACAAAGGCCAAATGGCATGCATCTATAGGCAAATGAGCCAAAGGGGCATGTAAATATTGTCTTCTTTTGATCTTCCGGAGCAACCGAAATCTGGTGAAAACCTGAATAACCATCTAAACAAAAATAATGATATTGACCAGTTAGACGCTCTAGCATTTGGTCTATAAAAGGATGTGAAAAATGATCCTTACGTGTAGCAGTATTCAACTTCCTATAATCTATATAGACACGCCAACCATTAGGAATTCAGGTAGGAGCTAACTCACCTTGTTCGTTCTTGATTGATCGGGCTCTCGCAAGTGTACGAGAGTTGATTGTAGTATTGTCTCCACAGGGAATGAGTCTAATTGTGATTAAATAATGAAGTAAAAATAAATAAAAATATCAAATTGTTATTCTTTCAGCCTCACCTAGCCAAATTAGGCCCATTAAAATCATAGAGAAATTTCATCAAACACATTGTAGGCATTAAACATCTCTACTCTAACACTCAAAAAGTTTTATGTTAGTAGACCTAACCCTAGCTTAATCTCTCAATCCATCACTTGGGCTTATCAAAAATAACATTATGGTAGTTAAGCATATCATTCTATTAAAAACAAGTCATAAAATCAATCATCAACAACAATATAGCAATAAAGGCACCAATAATAATGAATATAACAATAAAAGCACAATACTCATAAAAGTCACTTATTAAAGCAACATCAATCCAAGATTTGCATCTCTAATACCCTAACAAGGATTTGAACTAACATGTTTATAAATTAAAGAATAAAAAAAGAAATTAAGATCATAAACCTAATTCCTAAACAAAGAAAAATAAGATAAAAAGAAAGAATAAATCTTCTCTCAATTGATTATGGAAGGCCCCTTCAGTTCCTCTTCCCTCTCTTCTTCAATGCTTGTATCTTCCTTAGAGAATGGGTAAGATAATTATTTTCTCTTTCTTGAATGAGTATGTCCAAGGATGCCAAAAATGGGGTGGATGATGTGTATTTATAGTAGGGCTGTCAATTTCTGACACGACAACACGACTTTGTGAAACGACACGAACGACACGACACGATACGATTGACACGAATTCAATTTTTATAATGTTTATTTATTTTATAATGATTTGTGATATATAAATGACATGATACGATTACGACACGATAACACGAATTGACACCCCTAATTTATAGTCTTTTTGGTGCCCTACAAACCTTAGCAACATCTTTCCAAAAATGCCCCCTGTATATGCTTTGGTCCCCACTTGATTTGTCCCTTTTTGCCACTACTTTTCTCTCTCATCAGGAGGCTACAGTTAGCAATATGATCGTGGTATGCTACTGCCCAAAATTATCTCTTTCAGCATGGACCGCGACTCGTTACTGCCTAATTTCCGTTTGGTGCGTTTTTTTCCGGTTTTCTTTGCGCTTTCTTCCATTAATATTGCAACTTTAAAAACATTTTTTTCATGACTTTTTCTTTTCTTTTTCATCTCATTTCATGCATTCCTCATCACCTTGCATAAAACACAAAAAGAGTATAAATTTGTAGACAATTAAGTACACTTGGGACTAAAATGATATCTATTTATACTTGAATAAGTATGTAAATTTAATATACATCAAATTCCTTCACACTTACTCATTTGCTTGTCCCCAAGCAAACTAATTCCAATCTTGGGGATATAATACAATTTAAATCAAAGAGGCAAGAGAAATGTTATAATATGCAAGTATGCGAGTAAAATAATTAAGAGAGTAATAGCATGCTATTCCTTTAAAAAACCAAACCTTGACTTTAAGAAGTTGTAATTTCAAATGTTTATCTATCAAATCCCTTAGTCCATTGGCATCTATAAGGCTTATCTCCCCTATTGCTAAGTTCAAACACAATTTCCTTAGTTTTGGAGTAAACTTGGCCTCATTCATTCATTATCCATTCATAAGTGCTTTCCTTCATGTTTACTTTCATCACATTATCCTTTGGTCACTTCCTCTTATTTTTGAATGTTACAAATAAGTCAGTAAATTAAGAGTCCTTGTGTTTCTACTTATTATTGATATATGAGGATACTTATCATTTCTCTATACGGAGTTGGGACCCTATGCGCTTGTCCTTATTTAGGTTCACCCTCAAAAAGAGAAGTTTTACCTTTTTCAAACATTCAAAAGAAGAACCTTTCATTCAATTAAATGATTAATGGCCAAGTCTACTCCTAAAGTTTTCACACACAATTCAACCATTTAAGAATATTTGCTCAAAACAACTTAGAACAAGCTTAAAAGCCTTTTTATGCCCCTACTAATAGACTAAAGTTTTTGATACGCTAACTCTCAACCTTACAACCTAAAAATACCAAATTATAAAAATTCCTCAAATAGCATGCATTCCTCAATTAATCAGTTTAAAAGCATACTAACACTTTACAAAAATTCTCCAACCAATTCAATTCAAATTCTATTCATTTCAAATTTGATGCATTCTAAAAACAATCAAGCACAATTTCAAGCATTTTTAGCAAAATTAAACAAGGAAGGAATATAAATCATCAAGAAATCAATAAACACCTTCCCCATACTTATTTTGAACATTGTCCTCAATGTTCAAGAATATAAATCCAGATCAAACTAAACAAGCATGAGGAACATGAGGACAAGTTCAATAGAAACAAATAAAGCATAAAGTAAAAGGATAGGATTTAGAAAGCTTCTCTATTTGTCGCTTGCTCTACATTGCTTTGCCTTAACAGTATGTGTCACAGCCCAATTTTGGATCATGATCGGCGTACGAGGCAGACCGAACCGAATGTCCAGTCCATCTCGCACAAGCATCTGATAATCAGATATTCAACCCAACTTATTCGTTTATTAATCATCTTATTAGCCATATTAAAATCATTTAACAAACAATAAGTTTTATAAATAATATTTGTAAATAATAAAATCATATCATAATATCGAAAAAAAAAAATAATAAAAGTATAGTGAAATCAATATATTTTTAAATATAAAACTATAACCCACTATCCGGTGTGGAGTATCTACAGTATATAAAAATTGGCCCGATCAAGAGAGCACCGACATCTAAACTAAATGCCTCACTTAGCGCCAAAGATTTGATAAGACGAATGCCGAATAACCTAAAAAATGTTAAAGGGGAGGGGGTGAGTAAACTCAGTGAGTGATAACACTCTAGATCGCCTGATACGGGCCTCACAAAAACCGTTTTGAAAATATTTCAAAAACACCACATGCAATATACTTAACACGTACATATACACGCTAAATATACTATAGCGTTGAAATTCATTTTCGAAAACATTCACACCCTCTGCAGACAACATGCAACAGAACATACGAATACATATCATATATATATATATGAATATCTGACCGGGGTAGAACTAAACTGATGTGGATTGCGCTACCTGATACTGATCACGTGTGTTTGCGCTAGACACACGAGTTACCACCACCCCTGGTAACTGGGCCTTCACTGACCAATGGTGTACCATAGACTACGTCTCTCCGTAGCTGAGTGTCCCGAATTAATACACACACAGAGATACACTAATCACACACAAACATGTAACAGATATGTCATACTGATACTAATACTGACACTGATATTATAGCTTATACTGATAATTTATTCCATTTATTCCTTATTATACATAATCAAATTTTATTCATTTTCAATCCTTAGTTAGTCTGGTTTACATATTTAAGTTCAACACATAAAAAACATATAAGTTTTGAAAGGCACAACTTTGTGTTTGAAACTGTTACTGCACTCACATGGACGCCGAGCTAGAAATCCAAACCTCGGATCATTGGTGGATGGTTGATCATGTCAAAAATCAGACAAATCTGAAAACAAAATTTATTCACCACAAAGTTAGACGGGTACTGTAACAATACTGAAAATACAAAAATGCAAGTGCATGTCTTGAACAGAAATTCAACGCCGAAAATCCTATCGCAAACAAATATATGACACTCGTCAAGAATCATAACTTGATGTAAAATTATGCTTTAGTCCCTATATTTCTTCCAATTTATGCTTTGGATCTCAAGTCATCCCAGATTATATATTAGTCTCCAATTTAAAAAAATACGCATTAGTCCTCAAACTTTTAAAAAATTAATAATTCAGTCTCAAAAATATTCTAAATTTATAATTTGATCTCTAACTCTTGAAAATTACTAATTATCCTCAAGCTTCTCAAAATTTATAAATTAGTCCCTCAATTGTTCAAAATTTCAATTTAAAACCCAAATATGTAAAATATCAACTTTGGTTCTTTTGGTAGGAAATTGACCATACGCACCCCTACCCTTGATTCAATCTACAAAAATCATTTTAAACGGACACCCATTATTCCGAATCACTTAAATCACCTTCCAATAATTTTTATTCATCAAAATCATTCATTAATTCCATCAGCAAACCAACAAATCATAAAAACTCAAATTCATTCTTCCAAATAAATATCTCAACTTCATCAATCTCATTAGATCTCCAAAATCAATCACAACCCCATTCCATTCTAAGTTTATTCCACCAAAATCAATTAACTAACCAAATTTTATCAAAAATTCACCCCATTTATTATTCAAAATTCGGACATAATAAACCTAACACAAAAAATGCATATTCAACACAATTTAATAAAACACACATCATTTCTACACCCATTCTAGTATTACCCATCAAAAACCATCTCAAATCTATCAAAATTAAGCATCAAATTCAAACCCTAAGCTCAATCTCGTCACCTAAACAAAACTCAACAAACCACATGATTTTTCGTGAAAATAAAGTAAGAAAAGAGACGAGCTAAGAGATTTTACCTTGAATTTATGGGAAAAGTTGAAAGGAATCAAAGAGAGGGGGAGAGAGAGACGAATTAGGAAGAGAGAGCGTGAATAGATGTGTGTTGGAAGTGAAATGGAGACTTCCTCTGTGCAAGAAGGGAATCGGGTGGCTTTTAAAGAAGAAAAGCCAAAACTCACCGTTTGGTGCTTGTTTTTTTTAATATCCAAAACGGCTGCTCATGTTTCAATCTCTCTTTTTTTTTTTTTTTCCTTTCTTCCAAAACGACATCACATTCAATAATTCTCTTTTCTTCATTTTTTTTGTTTAAAAAACATTTTTATTGAGAGATAATAATTTGAAAGACAATAAAATGTATTCCCATTAATTATTAATAATATATATTGTTTTTTCCAAATTATTAAAATATAATAATTCAATGAATAATAAAAATTGGAAGATAATTCAAATTGAATGGTGAAATTTTTATTAAAAGATGCCAACGGATATAAACACATATAAAGTTGTAAAATAATTAAAATATAATTCCTTAACTGCAAATTAAAATATATCTTATAGAAATAACAAAATAACTGTATTGATATAAACTAAATTATATTTATTTCAAAAATGAAAACCATATCTATTTGCATAAATAAAATTGTTCCAAAAATTATAAAATTATTTTTGTTCTACTAAAAAAACTATTTTGTCGAGTTATAAAACTTGGGAAAAAATGCAGGATGTTACATTATGACTCCATCATTGGTATGAAACATCAAATGTTAGGGAACACAAAATATATGCATGCTAGAGTTGGTGAGAGGTATGACATGTAAATGTGTATAAATAATCCTCTCACACCATCTTTTGGCAAAACATGCAAAACAAAATAATAAACGTGCTTCTATACTAAATGCAATTGAAAATGAGAAACCTACACTACATGCAAATGCAAGATAACCATAGTTTAACGTCATTGAGGGCGAAAAGTAGTTTAACGTCATTTCGAACGTATGCAAAGGAACTATTTGGGAAACCAAATAGTCCTAATTGTGGGTCACAATTGCTTCCTATAAACAGTTATTCATGCCAGTGCATAGTTCCTCAAAGAACTTACAGTACCAAGGTACTTGCTTAATTACTGTGAGCAAAAGAATATTAATCTCGACCTACTTCAGTGTTTCCAGTACTTCTTGATTATCCAAGACCTTTTTCTTTGCCAATCTATGTGGGAAGGGCGAATTTTCTGAATTTACAATCACTGGCGCGTTTTTGGAGCTAATGCTTCTGTTTCAGTAGTTACGGCATGGTCATGTCGTAATGATGTCATTTTTTTGCACTTGGAATTTCCTTCCCACTTCAAAGGAGGATGTCACTAGCATTCTATCTTGGGTTGATATCAGGTTGAGAGAGCAACTTTCCTTTGTTTTTCAACTTGCTAACAAAGTTAGTTAACTTGCTAATTTGATCTTTAAGAGCATAAATACTAGCCTCTGTTTGAGCCTGAAATTTCTGTGTGGATGTTGTGAGTTGTTGAGTAGACATTGCCAAAGATTTCACGATTTCTTCTAATTCTCATGACTTATCAGATTGTTGCATTTATTGTTGCTGAGAGGAATTCTAACCTAAATTGTTATTATTTTCATACCTTAAATTTGGATGGTCCTTCCATCCTGAGTTGTATGTATTAGAAAATGGATCATAATTCTTCCAAGTATTCTACATATAACCTCCTAATGCATTCACTTTAGCGACATTATCCTCTAATAAGGAAGAGTATGCATCCGTTGGATGTTTTTGCACACAACATATTCCACACCCTTGTGCCTTGCGTGTAGGTTGCCCTTGACTAGCAGCCATTTTATTCACCAAAGTAACAGTTTGCTGCTATAGATTAGTAATATCATCAATTCTTGGATCAAAAGATCTTTAGTTTACCTCATTAACACGCCTTATGCTGGATTTAGCCTTGGTACTGAATTGTTGTGAATTTGTAGCCATGACAAATTAATTCCTAAATCTCCTTAGGCGTTTTGCTGATGATTGCTCCACCAATCGCTGCATCTAACATTCTCCTTTCCAATGGCATAAGTCCATCTTGAAAATACTGAATCAGGAGTTGCTCAGATATACCATGTTGTGGGAAGCTCGTACACAACCTCTTGAAGCTCTCCCAGTACTCGTATAAGTGTTTTAGTATCTTTCTACTTGATACTGCAAATCTCTCTTCTCAAATTCGTAGTTTTAGAGGCAGGAAAAATCTCTACAAGAACAATCTAACCATATCAGCCCATGTATCTATTGATCAATGAGGAAAATAAAATAACCACTCATTTGCCCAATCCACCAATGAAAAAGGAAAAGCTCTTAACTTGACCTGGTCTTTCAGAATCCATTGGGGTTTGAAACTAGAGCATACCACATGGAATTCCTTTATATGCTTGTTCACATCCTCATTCTTCACTCTATGAAATTTAGGTAAAGCTGAATCAAGCCCGATTTTAACTCAAAAGGAACCTCAAGAGGGTTGAATTGAATGCATAATGGCTGTTGAATAATAAGTGAAGCAGCCAAATCTCTCTATGTCGGCTCTAGTGCAGGTGTAGGTGTTGCTATATTTGGCACAGGAACGTTGTTGTTATTGTTATTAGCCATCTCGTCTTCAATTTCAGTCGGTTTGGGCACTAATGTTGTAGAGCTAGGGGCTTATGCTCTGCGAAGTCTAGTTTCTTTTCTCAATCGTTTGGCAATCTTCTCTATCTCAGGATCATACTAAAGACTATCTGCAGGCAAAGAAGAATGCATACAAAACAAAGAAAAGATCATTAGTTAAAGCAAATAAACAAAATTTTGAACACCAGTCTCCGACAACGATGCCAAATTTAGTGGTGTGTCAAACCAACCAAAATAATATTAAACTATTTAGAAACAATACTCGAGTATAGTAGCAAACATTGTTGATCCACATAAACCGGTAAAGATCAATTTATTTGCAAAGAAAAAATGTAAAAATAAAATGCAGAATTTAAGAGTAAAGCCGAGTAAGTGAACAATTGAAATCAAGAAAATAATAAAAATGAGGAAAATTAAATAATTATAAAAGCCTAGCTAAGGTATTTCTTCCGTTCAATTCAATCGGTTAATCACAAACACTAAAAATAAATATTAAGCATTGGAATTGACAGAGTTATAGCCACTGATGACACACTCAAATGACCAATCTCTTCTTACCTAGTCAATAGCCCTAGAACAACCTGCAGACTATTTTTCTAACCACTAGACAACCGTCGAGATGGCCTGAAAAGATTTAATCTATGACAACAATAATAATGAAAGAGACTGTAATATCCCGCTTATTCAGATTGGATTTTTGTAGCCTTCCGTTCGACTTTGATTCGGACTCTTGGGTGATTCCGATAATGATTTGGTTATTGGATGATGAGTTGGTGTTTGATCTTGGTTAACAGATGCATTTTTGAGGTTTTAGGAGCTGAGGAACCCTAAGGATGGTTTGGAATAAGTTTGAGAGTGAGAGACGTCAAGTATGGAAGCTGTGGGGGTCAAGACTTGCATTGGTACTAAGAGTAAGACATATGTTATTTGGAAATTCGCAAGATGATCAACATACGTTAAAGTTGAGTATAACATACATTGTGTATACACACAACGTACGTTGATGTAGTACAATGTATGTTGTATTTGAAATAGAAGCGACTGAATTTGATTTCAACCCCGACGACGTACGTTATCCTTAGAATAACGTACGTTGTCTTTGTGCAGATCGTCTTTAAAGCTGTCAACAACCCGATTTTCCTCATTTACTCACTTCTCTCTCATTCAAAACTCTCACAACTAGTCTGAGGCTTCTCCATTTGGTTTGTCCATCATCCCTAACCATTTTCTGAGGTACGATTACATCTCTTTCTTGGATTAAACATCATTTTCATACATTAATTCCACAAATATGTTTTGGTCCAAATGGGTATAAGGTTCAGATTTTTGGATGAATTTGAGTCAATAGATGTTAAAAGTTGCTAGAATAAGTTGTGTAGGACCTAAATTAACAAGAATCAAGCCTTGAATCAAGAGATTTGATGAGTTTTTGTGTATGCTAGGGTTTTGGATATTTTGGTTGATTTTGAACGATTTTGGAGTTTGTTGTTGGAATTGTTGATGGATTTATGTTCCTAAGCATGATTAGAGGTAATATGAACCGATTAGAATGTCTGATATTGATTGAATCGGGAGTTCGGTACTCTTGAGAATAATTTTTGGTTTACTATCTATTTTTATAAATTTCTGGAAAGTTTAGTTTAGATTTGTAATTTTTGAATGTTGAGTTTCATATTTATAATTTTTGAAACTTGAGTTATAAATTTGTAATTTTAGAAAACTTTGTGTCAAATTTGTAATTTTGAGGAATTAATTATGGATTTGTAATTTCTGAAAGTTTGGAGATTTATTTAAGAATTGTGAATACTTAGGGGACTTAATTGCATTTTTTAAAAATTTTGAGAACTATTTCATAATTTTACAAGGACCAAGGGACTAAAATATAATGTTGTAAAAGTTCAGGGAATAAATTGTAATTTTACTTAGATTTTGATATTTGGGTCGAGAGTGTTAGATCTTCGACCGTAATAAATTTTTGGGTGTCGTTTGAGTGTTCATATTTGCATATGTATGTGCACACATTTCGGTACCATCACAGTACCAATAGCATACTTTGTTTTAGTTTTTATAATAATTTGCTCTGTCATATTTGTTTTAGCTTCGTGTGCTTGTCAGCCAGATCAGCCGCCAGACATTGGTGCCTGACTGACTAGCTTGCACATACAGGTGAGTGGATGACAGCTTCAGACACATAGGTTGTGTCTTGAAATTGTATATGTTTTTGATATGTCTGACTTGTATTCTAAAATTGGACTAATATGAGGATTGACTAATTAAATAATTTAATTACGTGAATTAATAACTATTACTTTGTTTTTGAAATTCAATATATACTATATCCTCTCTGTTTGAAATTCTGATTTGCATGCCTTTGCTTTCGTGCTATTATTGTATGGTTCTCCTTTGATACGGGATGCCATGCTACAGGGTATGTAGCATTTGGTATACCAATGCTTTTACCGAGGTAATTTTGGTAGCCATATGTCCGGCCAGACATACGTATTTTGATCAGATGCTGGTGGAGTTCACATCATCTTTGCTTTTGGTCAGATATCCCTTATACTATTTGTTTTGAAATGATACTGATATTATTATTATGTTTGCGTGCTTGTTGTTTGTTTTGTTTGGAAACTTTTTCAAAGTGGTTTTGAAACACTACTACCTATGTAACGTGTATATGTATGTGTATCCTCATTATACTTGCATGCGGTATCTTTGAACTGTTTTCAAACCAATTTTTGTGAGGCACATATGAGGCATTCTGGAGTGTTATTCCTCACTGGGTTCTAACTCCCTTTTTGTTTTCTGTCTACCTTTGATTCTTATTTTTCAAGTGCATAGCTTTTGGCTTCGGCAACTACACCGTATCTTGGATACTAATAAGGCGTTTTTTGGTTAGTGGTACCCTTTTACTCAGGCTCCATTTATTTTTTATAGAGCTCCACACTGAGATGCTATTGCGTTCTTGGGTTTCTATGGTTTTGTATTTTGGCATATTTACATTGATTTTATATATACATATAGAATATATATGTTTTCATATATTTTGTTATATGGTAAACCCATTTTACTCATATATGTTTTGATAACAAATATTTTTAATAAATGTTTTAAAATGAACAAATGTGTAGTATCTCTGAATCTTTAAGGTTTCTATGAGATGGGTCGAGCTCCCTTAGACAATTCGTCTTATACGCTGATCAGGGTCTTAAAACAGGTCGTGACAGAGACCTCTATCATAACCGGTGAATTCAGAGGCGTTCTAATTCATTCAAACCAGATTATTCAGTTCTATAACATTGAAAGTTGTCCAACCACATGCATTCAAATTATTTGCTACATATATTAGAACTAACAAGAACCGCTTAGTGAATCCTAAATAGCAACATATTATTTAAGTCAATCAATCAGTAGACCCTTATCAATCTATCAACATAAATAATAATAAAGGAACTAGAACATAGAAATTGAATAAATACTCGAAATACATAATAACAATTAAAACAAAAGTCTCACAACGTAATTGGATTGAACTTCGAAAATACCTAGACTAGATGCTAGTTTAGTTGCACATAGTAGATGAAGAAAGCCACAAAATTTCAATAAGGTCTGTTGTTCAAGCATTAAAAGTCGCAGGAGAGGAGAAGAAGAGAGCCATCACACTTAACAAGAATATTTATATGTGGCCCCCATCTAAAAACCTAATCCTATTTTTGAATAAAATTGACTAAAAAAATAATTATAATAAGTATTCATTGTTCCAGCAGTAAATATCACTAAAAAGCCGTCTATTATTGTCTATAAGGCTCAGATCCTGAGGCCCACTTGTCCTAGCACGCGACCCAATGCAAATAAGTTAGCCCAGCATTCGCGCATTCTATGGCATGGTTATGTCGTAACACAATTAGCACCAAAATGCACCAAAATAGCTCAATTTCCTTATGTTTTACCAACTATTCACCTAAACAACCATTAAACTTTTTTCCCATATAACAAAATTCTCTACACAAAAGTTATTCATATGCCCAAATGTTAAGTAAACAGTTGTTACTAATCAAATAAATTAAGACACAAGATGTCCACATGCTCAAATATTTAAGAGACACATGTACATATGATTCATCAATTAAGATAAGATCAAAATAAAAGAGGGGAGATATTTTTGGTAAGTTGGCAATCTATTTCATATACATATATATATGACTCTTTTCTTGTTCAAAACACAAACATAGCAGCCAAACCACTCTCTAGACTCAAAACTTTGTCCAAAACATTTCCACACACAATTTACCATCAATTTCTCCAAAGAGAGCTTAAAGAAAGCAAGATAATTCTGAACTCGTAATAGCTCTTGATTAGTCTCTACTTCATTCATATTTTTGAAACCGTTATATATGGAATTTTAGAAACCTCAAAGAATGAAACTTGTATATTTATATGTACTATATATTTCTGTAAAATTTCTTAGTCAAATTCTATGTATTTTTGTATTTATGGTCGAAATAGTATGAACTGCCCTAATTGCAGATGATGTAGGAACAGTTTGTTTGTAACCCAATTTTTGAAACACTAGAAACCTAGTTTTGAAAATTCTAAACATAAAAGTTGTAGATATATATATCTTATAAAGTAATGTAAAAGGGAATAACTTAATTATATGTATTTAGAGAGTTATACTTGTTTATCTAAGACTTGTCATGCTTATAGTTTCACATAATATAGCTTGATTCTAGATTTAGATGTAAAATTCACTGAGATTTATGTGTTTTGAAATAGCCTCTGATATTTTTTGGAAACAGGGATACATTAGTCTATTTTATATATCAACAAACCGTTTTTGATTTTAAGTTGAATAGAGTAAACCGTGAGTAAAACACCAAGTAAATGTCTTGCTGCCCTAACCCTTGACTTGAATTTGAAAAATTTGTCAAATATTTTGTAAACTGAATTAAAAAACAAGGTTTATGTGGTTATAAATATATGTTTGTCTTGTTTTTGATATAATTTATATACTTTGATTTGAAGCTAAATTGAGTGATAAATTATCATAAAATTAGGTGATGCTCAATCTGTCCTGAATAAGAAGTAGAGCAGAAGATGGACTGAATTTATATATTCGTTATAAATTGTGCAATTTGAATTAGAAGTCCTACTTTATATGCCCATAAATCTTGGAATGCCTACTTTTAGATGAAGTTTTTAGAAAGTTAATGGAAAATTTACAACTTCAAAAATGTTAAATGAAACATAAACTGTTCAGTTGAGATTAAACAAAGGAGTTCAATATAGGGACTGATTTTTTATATTTTCAATAATAGGGACTGACCCATATTTTCTTATAATAGAACACGAGAAAGATAAAGAGAACATGTCTTTATAAATTGAGATGTAATTAGTATATAGATTAAGTAAATTCAGAGTTTACATCATTTGCTAGGACATAATGACTAAATTGAATAAGAAATTGTAATTAAGGGACTAGTCTATAATTTTATAGAAAAATGTATTTGATATTGATATAAATAATTTTGTGTAGATCCAGAGAACTTGAACAATCGTAGACTGAAAGTTGTGAGTGCTTGCTTTACATTGGATGCACATGTGAGTATAAACTTAAGATTAGACTCAAATGTTTGATATATGATTTGTGAGTATAAACTTGAAATTGAATTCAAATGTGTGTGATATGATTTGTTTTCAAATATGTGCTTTTGACCTTGTTACTTGAACAAATTGGTGAATAGTTGAATTTATGTGATATATATGCTACATGTTGAGAATGTTTATATGGTTTACTATATGGATATATCAAGAATACTTATATGGTTTTTTATATGGATATGTTGATAATACTTGTTGTTCATATGAAATGGAATGCTTTTATATGGATATTGACTATAAAATGTTTCACATGTTGATATATTCATACTTGACTTAATAAAAGCTTTGTGACCATTATGCTTTAATATTCGCAAATTATTACAAAGAAGACTTTTGGGTCATATTCATACAAGAGGCCTTTGGGTCATTATCACACATGAGACCTTCGAGTCATATTCATACAGGAGACCTTCGGGTCATTATTACACGGGAGTCCTTTGTGTCAATTTTCATACGGTGCTGGCCAGCCAATTACACAGTGACATACAGAAATCTTGGGGCAATACTTGGTTTGTTTTGTCACAACATATAAAATGGAACACAATGGCTTAAGTTCATGTTTGCATGATATAGTTAATATCACGACTCATTCTCGGGATCATGACTGGCGTACGAGGTGAACCGTCTACGGGAGCTCAGTCCATCTCGCACAAGCCTCAAAGTACAAAACTTCTACCCAAAATCATATTCGAATTAATAATAAAACTAAATAAAGGTTTAAACATCATTTGATATAACAAAACATATATAATATCAATTGCAGAAATAATTTCAAATTAAAAGCACTGCAATAACAGAGACAATAACAAACATAATAAGCCATCCCACAGGAACCCGGTGTGGAGCCTCTAACAAATCATACAAACGGGGCCCGATCGAAAGGGCACTGACTGCAACATCAGAATATCTCACTGAGCATCAAATGCCAACGATCATAGTCCACAAGAATCACCTTCAAGATGATAATAAACATGGACAAAATAAAGAAAGGGAGTCAAACCCAGTCAGGGATAATACTTCAGATTGCCTCATACGTACCTCACAAAGATTGTTTTGAAAACAATTCGAAAATACCACATGTAGATATAGTCAACATATATATATATATATATATATATATATATATATATATATATATATGTACACACACATACGCTACATACGTAATAGCGATTCAAAACAATCATTTTGAAATCGTTCGTAATCACAACAAACAACATGCACGAAATATTCAGAAACTAAACCAAAATATTTTAAAGATTTTCTTCAAACCTTATCAAGGCTAATGTGTTTTCAAACAACAAAGTAAAACCTTTCTAGAAATGTTTTATCTCATCAAATATTTCAAAATAAAACCATTTTTAAGGTTATGCCAAAACCTCCAGATCAAAAGTCATAATTCTTTCAAACCGTTATCAAAGATTTCAGAAAGAAGCTCAAAAATCTTTCTAGTTTTCTAGAAATTCCAAAGTCAATAGCTTGCCACGTAGGCATAACAAAAATCCTTTCAGATTTAAATCTGAGTCAAAATATATAACAAAGATCCGGGGCTAAAGCAAACGTGATGTGGACTCTTCCACTAATTACGAAATGTGTGGACCATCCATAAATGTGATGAGGACCCGCCTATATCAATATCAAATCATGTGCCCTCTTTAGGACAACATGGCTACTGACACCCCTGGTAGCTAAGTTGTCTCAATCATTGGTATACCAAAGGCTACATACCCCGTAGTGCAGGTGTGCCATCTCCAAAACATATACATATAGTATAATTAAATCCATAAACAAGTGGTCATCCGACCGAGTATATCAAAACCAAAGGGATATAGAATATATAACTTATATATCGAAGTCCAAAACATATATACATATAAGTATGATTTTCCAAAAATCCAACATGTTTATCAGATCCAGAAATGAAGTATTCATTTCAAATTTTACAAAGCCATAACGACATGGCATACAAACAGAGTATGCAAAACAGTAAACCGTTTTACAAAAAACGAAGTTCAGAATTTATTCCTGAAATGTAGCAAAAGAATATAATATAACCAATTTATATTATTTCTCAAAAACAAATCATCTTTCACCGAATTTCAAAATCTTTCAAAGACAGAGTATCATTACTCTTTCCAAAATCCAAATAGTTTTTCAAAAATAATTTCATATCAACCAAGTCCTCATATAGACCAGATTTTTAGGATGATCAATTCTTTAATTATTCTAATTTACATACTATGGTGATAGCACATCAAAAACATATTATTTAAAGAGACACAACCTATGTGTCTGAAGCTGACATCCACTCACTAGGATACCGAGCTTCCAAACTCTAAATCACTGACTACCGGTCGATGGCTGGTCACCTCAAAAATCGAACTGAGCTGAAACAGAACATTTTACAAACAAGGTGATTGTGGCAATGCAATAATATGCATAAAATGCAAATGCAAACTCAAACGCCATCGGTGTCAGAAATCCTATTTCGATAGAAGATCTAGCACTCACGTCCCAAAAATTGGAACTTATTAAAAATTATGATTTGGTCCCTGAACTATTGTAAAATTACATTTAGTCCCCATGTATTGTAAAATTATAAATTAGTCCCTCGAGTTTCAGAATCTACAAATGTCTATTCCAAGTAGTCAGAATTCACAAAAGAGTTCTCCAACTCTCCGAATTTACAAATCTAACTTGTTTCCTCAAAATTACAAATCTAAACTCCAAGTTTTCTAAAATTACAAATCTAGATTTCAGGTTCCAAAAATTCAAATCTATACCAAGGTTTCCAAAAATTTACAAATCTAGATAAGACTTTTCAAAAATTTACAAAATTATCTAGAACAAAAACTTATTCTCAAAAATAGTAAAACTCTTGATTCAACCGATAAAAATTGAATCCAAATACCCATACAAGTGGATTTCAACTTCAGGAACTCAAATTTATCATTGGTTTCTCCAAAACAACTCAAAATCACCAACATTTCACTCAAAC
>CAODLS010692189.1:0-32560 GCA_948243855.1 Flueggea neowawraea
TTTTCATTAGGAAATGAGGATCTTCGCAAATGTTAGAAGTGTGTTTTAATGGTTTCCACTTCTTTTTGGTGGGAAATGAGGTTTGGTCGCTTTTTCTTTGTACTAATGATTTATCAATAGGTTTTAAGCATGAGTAGACTGGGAGGAGCGGGTGCGGTCGCACCACTTGTAACAGACAGTCCAATATCAACAGTGGAGGTAATAAACAATGATATATACTTGTGTTGGAAAATTTATTTATTCCCTTTTCAACATTTAGGCAGCTTTTGCTATTCTCTCTTTTCATATCTTAGGATGAAACTAGTGAAGGTGGAAGAAACCAACCAGCGTGGGAGAATTGGTCTAACGATGGCACAGAACGTCAAGTGGCTAAACTCATGGAGGAAAACGTCGGCGCTGCGATGCAGTTCCTTCAATCCAAGGCGCTCTGCATAATGCCCATCTCCCTGGCCACCGCAATTTACCACACACAACCACCAGATACCCCTACTATTGTGAAACCAGAAGCAAACCCGCCACCGTAGACCCAAGGAAAGGAAGGGTTTAGCATCTCATGGTCCCCATCCAAAAGTCACCAAATGCTTCAGGTCCCACGGCGTGCTTGTCGCATTTAAGACAACCCTCACTTAGATGTTTGCTTATTTTCAAATTGCCATCAAAGTCAGATGCCATAGTTATTGCCTTTTCGCCTTCCTTTCCAGCTTTATTTTCAAAACAGGATCGATGTCAATGCCTAAAAGTTTTTAGGGCGTTACGCCAAGTTCAAATGAAAGAGAAGAATTGTCAAAGCTCACTTGATATGCTTTTCTTTTTCAAATCAATGGTGGGTGGGGGTAGTGGAAAATGATGGAAGCACTTTTGTAGTTGGGCTTTATTATTTTTTGTTTTGTTGGTAGTGGAATGTGGGACCTTATAAAATGAACCATCCGGATCGCTTAAAGCTGCAAAAATGATCCAATAAACCTGATCGGTTCGATTTTTGTTTTTCCTTTTGCATTTTGTACTAAAAGACTTTTTTCATCCGACAAGTGTCTTGTCTTCTTTCGAATTTGAACTCCTCGACTTCTAGCAGCTGATGAACTCAGGTCTGTATACTAAAATATTGAGTCAACATCTTATTGGTACTGATTATTTGATTGAATTGAGCCAACGTCTTCTCGTTATTTGATTGAAATGAACCAATTTGGTTGATTATTTGAATGTTTGGCGTGACTTGATCTGATTTTGATTATGGGAAATAAACAACTTTTTTGTTTTGCTTTTTTTTTTTAGTCGTAAAATTTTGGGAAATTATTTATGGGTTTAAGGTTTAGCATATTATGTGATTCATTGATGCTGTTAACAATTAGTTCTCAATTTTCCTCTAATTTAGCATATTATGGGTTTAGCATATTAGCCTTTGAACTTTCGCTGCGTATGTCAATAATGAGCGTCCAATCTCTCGACTTCGTGCTCCATTGTACACCATTACAGTCATAGTCGCTTTTCACTGTATGTCTCCACATAGGGAGCTCAGTTTTTCATTAGTTTTTTTTACTCACTGTGCATCTTAATCTTGTGAATACCCAATTTTTCGCACATCTTTTGATTTACTTTTTGGTTCCTCACTACATACTATCAACATAATCAAAGGAAAGAAAAATAGTGAATTTACAGGAGAGTTGGTGAATGAGAGTTGTCTACTTTTTCTACTAAGAAAATGGACAAAAGATGTGTGTGATATACAAACCTCGCTTCTGGATAAACACGCATGAAGCTTTTAAGTCAGAAAAAGACAAAAAAGGATTATGTATTGTTAGTGACACGAATAAAAAATGAACAAATATGTTGCAACATTCCGCTCCATTATTGCTGTATAACAATCCAATAGAATAGAGACAACTCAGATGTTCCTTTTAGATGTGGAACATTACGTGGTGCCTTCTAATACTTCCCCTCAATATGATCTCTCGGCAAGTGTATATCCAAGAGAGACTTGCGCAACAACGTTGTGAATGAAGCAATTGAGAGAGACTTTGTGAACAAGTCTGCAAGTTGTTGCTTTGTGTTGATATAGTTAGGTTCAATAATTCCCTCAACAATTTTTCACGCATGAAGTGGCAATCCAGTTCCACATGCTTTGTTCTTCCGAAGAAAAACGGATTCCTTGACAAATGTAAAGCTGACTGGTTATCACAGTACATCTTTACCAGATGAGAATGCTGAACTCCAAAGTCTGCAAGTAATGACAATATCCAAACTACCTCACAACAAAATCCTACCATTGCTCGAAATTCAACCTCAGTAGAGCTTCTAGCCACCATTGAATGCTTCTTTGCTTTCCAACCGATCATCGGTTCACCAAGCAAAATACAATAGCCACTCACAAACCTCGTAGTGTCCACATATTTTGCCCAATCACTATCTGTGTATGCTGTCAAATCCATAGATGATGAAGCTGGAAAGAACAAACCCATCACTTGATTATCTTTTAAATGTTTCAATACTTTGTGAGCAGTATGCAAGTGTACAAGAGTTGGCCTTGTGAATGTCAAATACATTAGCTTGCCTAAAAGAGTCCTGTATTCTGTTGGATTTAATAGTCGATCCACATTACTTTGCTGTAGCTTGCAATTAGCCTCCAACGGTGTAGCAACTGGCTTTGCTCCGAGAAAGCCGTATGCCTCTAACATGTCCAACACATTCTTGCATTAATTCAGAACAATTCCTTTTTCATACCTAGCTAGCTCAATACCAAGGAAATACTTCGGTTGTCCCGGATTTTTAAGCTTGAAAGTATCTGCAAGAAAACCTTTGAAAACATTCAAAGCATTTTTCGAATTACTCCCAATTAATATATCATCAACATATAAAAAACCCATAAGGATTTTGTGTCAGACACTCTCATAAAGAACAAAGAATAATCAGCCTTTGATTGTTCAAAACCATAATCAATCTAGGTTGTTGTCAACTTAATATTCTATTGCCTTGAGGTCTGTTTCAGACCATACAACGATCTATTAAGCTTACACGCCAATCTGGCACCAAGCAAAATCCCCCCTTAATTTGATAACCCTTAGGCAACTCCATATACACTGTTTCTTCAGGTTCTCTATTCAAAAATGCATTATTTATGTCCACCAGACATAAATGCCACGACTGCATAGCAGCTAAGGCCAGAAACAAACGTACTATTATTTTTTTAGCCACAACACTAAACGCCTCCTGGTAATCAAAACCTTCTACCTGGCTTTAACCTTTGGTCACTAATCTAGCCTTTCGTTTATCTATAGATTCATCAACATTCAATTTCAACTTAAAGACCCACTTACAACCTACAACATGGCAGTCCGTAGGTACAACAGTCACTGTCCAAGTGTTACTATCTTCTAAACCTTGTCCATAGCTTCTCTCCAAGAAGCATGGTGTACAACATGCTCATAGGTTACTGGCTCAAAATGACTAGAAATGTTCACAACAAATGACTGGTAAGAAGGTGACAGTCTTTGAGGTGAAACATATTTTTGTATGGAATGTGTAGTGGTCAAAAGTTTTTCAGAAGAGGGTAAATTTTTTGGTAAGATTTAAGGTATTTTGGTGGTTGATGAAGTCTATTACTTATATGAGGTTTTGGTGTGGTTGGTCTATTTGGTGTAGTTTGTGTCTCTGGTAAGATGGAATTTGTATGTGTAGGAGCAGATTTGGATGTAGATTCATCATAATAGACATGTTCCTCAGACAAGGAATATGGCAAAGGTAGTTCAAAATGTTTAGATGAAACAAGACTCTGAGAAAGATTAAGATTTTGATAAGTGAGAGGACTCTATTGGAAAGGAAATACACACTCATGGAACAAAACATCTCGTAAAACAAACACAAAATGGGACTCAAGGTCATATAGTTTATAACCTTTAACATTAGGATGATATCCTATAAAGATGCATTTACGAGCCCTAAATTCAAATTTTCCTATGTGAGCAGAAAGTGTCTATATATAGCAGAATGAACCAAAGACTCACAGGTTGTCATATTATGATAGTTTGTTAAACAACATCTCCTAAGGCGTTTTGTGTTCTAATACTGGAGTAGGGACCCTATTGATTAAATAAGTTGCAGTCAAGACTGCATCTCCCCAAAATTTTATAGGCAAGGAAGCCTGGAACAAAAGAGAACGAGCTACAACAAGAAAACATTGGTGTTTCCTTTTTACTACAACATTTTACTGAGGAGATTCCATACAACTTAACTTATGTATGATTCCATTTGAAGTAAATAAATTATGCAACTTGAATTTAGGACCATTATCAGATCTAATAGCCTTAATATGACAGGAAAATTGCATTTTGACATAGGAATATAGCTGTGGAATTAAGGCAGAAACTTATGATTTGTGTTTCATTAGAAAAGCCTAAGTGACACGACTGTAGTAATCTACAATGGTAAGAAAATAATAAAAACCACTACTAAAAGGATTAGCATATGACCCCCAAATATCAACATGTATTAACTCAAAAGGAGTAACACTGTTTTTAACATGCAAAGGAAATAGAAACCTTTTTTTTTTGGTCAAAAGGAAAATCTCACAAATATTGTGTGAACCTATTATATTCTCATCAATTCTATGAATGTGTTTCATTCTATCGTGTGCTATATGACCTATAGTTCCACAGGTCGGAAGATTGACTAGAAGACATATTATTGACAAAAATGATAGATGAAGAGAAAGAAGGTAAAGATCCTTGAAGCTGGAGGAAGAAAAGACCAGCCTTGACTCTAGCATATCCAGTTGTTGTCCTTGAAGCCCGATCCCGAATGAAACATTCACCAGCAGAGAAGACCAAAACTGCTAATTGGAGGCAATAAGTTTACTGATAGGTAACAAATTACAATTAAAAGAAGGTGCATATAAGACATGATCCAAGACTAGGCTAGAGTGCAACTTTACTGAACCAATATGAGTGACACTAACTTTGGACCCATTTGGAAGATAAACGTTCTTATTAGACACACGATAATAATTTACAAACATATCTAAAGAGCAAGCAACATGATATGTTGCCTCTATATCCATAATCCAATCATCTTGCTTTGGAATGAGCAGGAGTATTGTTGTTGGATGCATCTTGAATACTCAATATGGACAACAAGCGCTGCACTTAATCTTGAGAAAGGTTCTGAATAGAAGGAGTCACTGCACTCAGATGAGGATTAACATGCATGATAGTTACAGAACAATCAGGTGCAATAAGTGGACTAGACCTCTATTCCTTAGATTCAAAATTACTTGTCATTTGATTCGTTATTCTAGCTCCAACAGATCTCATACCCTTTTGAAATTTGTACTCAGGAGGAAAACCATTCAACTTGTAACATTTAGCCTTGATATGGCCTTTCTTCTTGCAGTAATTGCAAATAATATTAGGATCTCTCTTCTTCGTTCCTAACTGAACTACCATAGCAGATGATTCATGAACTTGATCGATAGAAATTAATGAGTACAAGCGTTGCGATTCTTCTCTAATCACCAAGTTACATGAGAAATTTGTAAACATAATCCTTTTGTTGTAAATCCACCAACCTACCAAAGCAAGCAGTGTTGCAGCAACTACAGAAGCAATGCAGAAGAGGTATGAAGCACTTTAATTCCTCCCAGAGACTATTCAAGTCATTAAAATACTAATCTATTGATCGATTGCGTTGTGAGATAGTAGAGAGTTGTTGCTGTAAATGGCAGATCTTGACGTCATCAAGTTGGACCTTCTTTTCAACACAACCCAAAATTTGTGATGCAAGTCAGATAAAATACTGTTGAAGCAATAGGCTGAGACATGGACCTCAGAAGCCAAGCAAGAACCAAATTGTTGCACCTCATCCAATCTAAATACATATGATCATCAACATCCGGGCAAAGAATGGCACCATCAACATAACCCAACTTGTTTCTAATGGAAAGTGCTAGAATGACCTGCTCCAAGTTGCATAGTTGGATGATGTGAGTTCAGGTGTGATAACAACATAACAACCTAGGCATGGTTGTCGAAATTGTGGAGAAAATACGGTGAATGAGGATTGTCAAAAATCGTAGTAATAGTAACAGATGAGGATTGTCAACCATTAGCACAAACACTTAGTGTGCAGATGAAGAACAAAAGAAGATCCCAAGGATTACTGCTCTGATACCATATTAACAGAATTAAAGGAAAACAAAATAGTGAAATCATAGGAGAGTTGGTGAATGAGAGTTGTCTACCTTTTCTACCAAGAAAATGAACCCAAGATGTGTTTATATTCAAACCTGGCTTCTGGATAAGCACACAGGAAGCTTTTAAATTAGAAAAATACAAAAAAGGAATTATAAAGAACGAATAAATATGCTGCACCATTCTGCTCCGCCATCGCTGTACAACAATCCAATAGAATATGGACACCTTAGATGCTCCTTTTAGATGTGGAACATTACGTGGTGCCTTCTAATACATACTTTTAATGAGAACTTATTTCTCGCAATTTTTTCTAATCACGTCAACTTAACATTTTCATTTTTTCACATACATCATTAATAAGAGCCCAATTTCTATAACCCCTTTGTCATTTCAATATCACTAAACCATCATTTGTATATTAAATTTCCATTTTTCCACATACATCTTTGGTATAAAATATAATGATGATTTAATGGGTACTAGAAGTGCAGATCAATTAGGGACAAACAAATCAAGGCCAAAATGTTAGATTTTTTAAGTTGAAATAATATCTTTGATTATACAGGAGGTAAAAAAGTTGAGATAGCAAGGGTTCAATTTCTCGTAGGTTTTTAGATTCATAGAATGACTTAGCATGTTTATTGTTGCACATTGAAGCATTGGATTTTCGTTTGAGTTGCTAAGCGCCACATGTATCAAGGATATTTCGTGACCCGCTCATTGATGGAAACAATATCACTAATTACACTGGAGGTGAAAAAGTTGAGCTTCTATTCATTTGAAAATGACAAGTTACACAGATGATGAAAGAACAAAATCACTGATATAACTAACTAGGAATTGTTTATTTGCAATCAGATGATCTTGAGCTGAAACATGCTTCGTGAAAGGTTGGATCAGCAGGTTCATTTTCTAGGAAAGGAGTTCTTCTCTAGTTTCTCCTTTCTTCATACGGCTTGGTTATCACCTCTGATGGTCCATGGGCTCGCCTCTCCATATCTCAGCATAAACAAATTGAACTAAGAATACTTTCTAGATTAAGATCTCGATTTCATTCTTCAGTCTTGTGACTTGTTTTTGTAGTATCTTTCAAATGAGTAGAATCAATAATAGGCTCCTTGTTTTGCCTATTAACATGTTCGTTCTTTTGGAGAAATTGAGTAACCCTGACCTTGCTATAATTGCCAAGATGTTAAACCTGGACAGTGGACTCCATCAAGGGAATAAAGCTTATAAACTTAATCTTGGGAGCATCTTTCAACTCTCATGCCTTCTAATACTGGTACTCTTAACTACCTCTAGGTATTTCTCCTTCCTAACATCTCATTTGGGCCCATTATCCAAGGAAATTTCATGTTGTTCCTTAGGGGGTTAGGACTCTCTTGCAGAGAAAAAGATTCTATCTCCTCAACTCCTCCGTCTCTCCTCAAGGTTGGAAGGAGGATTGCACAAAGAAGAGCTTGGTGAATGAAGGACTTCATCTACTTGAGTATCTTGCGACTTTCCTTATTCTATCATTTTATCCTCTTCCAAAATTAAACATATGTTGGTGGTAATGTCCTCCTACATCTACAGACTTAAGGCAAGTGCACATATCGACTATAGTATGTAGACCTCAGTACCGAGTGTCGTATCCCACAGAGACTACGATTATTAGCTACTCACTTTCACTCTGTTATATAATTGAAAAATCAAATGATTTCAAACATAATAATAAATGAACTCAACCCAAGAACAAACACCACACAGTAAGGAAAATAGAATTGATCAATGGGAAGCAACACCTAGATGTTGAATCCCCCCAGACCAAACTAAGTGACAATGGCTTGTTATTTAGACAGTTATTCAGACAATTGGACCGTGGAAATTCCTATGATATGTTAACCTCTCTCTCGAGTTAGAAAACTTCTAACGCATAAGTTGATTAACGAGAATCTCTTTCTAATTAAAACCCTATCGTTGTTTTATCGTTCTGTGAATTTTACTATTAGGCTTGGCCCTAATCCGGAGGATTTATGTCGACCTATCTCTAGATTTGCATGCAACTCCTCTCAATTATAAATGACCTATCAAGAAGAAAATCTCTCGATTACTCATGCATGAATCAGTAATGGAATCGAAAGGCCAGCTACAATCAATTCAACAACTGAACAATAAAAATCATAATTGAGTCTCAATTCCATAAATAAACTGAATGAATAAAAAAAATCCAACAATCACATAGTCAATTTAGGGTTCATCACATCTAGATGCACAAAGTATTTAGTTCATACTTTTAGCGAGATAAACAACAAGATACAAAGAGAACCTAGAGAGAGAAGAAGAACCCATGATGAATCCTTCAATTCTTCGCATGATTCCTTCGATCTTGAAGCCAGTTGACTTCTCCTTGAGTTCCCACATTCTCTAAACCTAAATTGAGTGTATTTTGTGTCCCAAATTTGGCTATCCCATTAGGTTTCCCAAAACACTCTTAAAAGGCCCGAAATATCAAATATGGGTAAGACAAGACCGTGTCTTCCCTTGCCCAGACCGTTTCGTCAATTAAACACCAAATTTGCAGAAAAACCCAAGACACGGACACGGGATTGCTACCCGTGTCTTGACACTTCTGTCAGTGTCTTTATGCAAATGGACATGTCTTGCTCTAAAAGGTGAGAACCTTGTCGTTCTTGCTCTGTTTGGGCTCGTTCTTGCTTCATTTCGTCAAAGCATCATCAATCAACCTGAGAAACACAATTTCAAACATAAAAGTACCAAAATTTATGATAAATGCTTAATTTATATTTAAAACAATATGGAATCAAACACCGCAACATGTATAAATAAGCGTTTATCAAACTACCACACACTTATGCTTTTGTTTGTCCTCAAGTAAAGAAAAAAATAAGATAAGGGGAACAAAATATTATAACCAGCCTCTCAATACAATGGCATAAGAATCCAAATTATGTGCTAACATAAATAAACTGGATAGTGGAGAATCCACACTATGCTTAGGGTACTAGTTGACTCGAATTGACACCCCAAACCACACACAAGTCAAGCTCTATAGCCAAAATAACCAATTTGATTTGACCACCCCTCTAACTCGATAATTCAGTTAACATATGAGACATTCAACACTTTGGCCAACAATTAAACTGAACCTTGCACACTCACATAGATTTAACCATCTCAATAACTTGCATTGCTACAAACACAATCAGTAAATATCGAGTTCGACTTTGTGATTCTTTTACACTTATTTGGGTTTTCACCATAAAGGATAGTCTGTTTGACGCGAAAACAACTCATTTATGATGAGTGTTCTCTGTTACTAAGACAACTCCTCATAGCAATGCTTTGCGTACTCATGTCCAAAGATAGCATAGTAGGTGTTGAACCCCATTTACTTGTCCTGGTTTACGTTCAAGCAAGTCAAGAGCAACCCTTTTGTTTATTCATTCATTCAATAATTATGCCCACATTCATTCAAAGTTAACCCTTTCATTTAAATGAGTCACAAAGGTGGAAAATTCAAAACAAGAAATTTGATTACAAGCTACAAATTAGTGCAGTTTCAAAATATGCAATTCTAACCTCCCAGTAACATATGCATACTAAAGATTCTCAATTATTCAACCTATCTAAATTAACACATAACATACATCTCATAGCCAATATATCAAGAACTTGATCAAAAAAAATTATTTTAACCCTTACCCCACACTTAAACGGTGCATTGTCCCCAATGCACAAAATGAAACAAGCATTAACAATAAAAATCGTGAGGTAAAGAATGAAAAGAACAAGTTCTGGGACTCCCCTGAAATGAGTTGATCATGACAATTGGCGGTTCAATCCTTCTAAGTGACGGTGGGTCTCGCAAAATAACATCAACAACACAATTGATAGATAAAACAAAAAAAAAAAGGAAATCATGTGCCCTTGAGTCTAGCATTCGATTACATAACAAAACATAAATCTGGAGTGTTTATGTGTTATAAAATGAAGAGGAAATGTGGTGGAAGCAATTGATGGCGTTGTCATGAATTTTGAAGATGGAAAGGGTCAAATTGGGTGCAAAACAAGTAAGACAAAGCCAAAACAACCAAGACACGGCTTGGAGCCTTTAAGACACGTCCAAGACACTCCAGGCCGTGTTTCGAAGTTGTTTGGGGGTGTAAATGGCCACGGTCATGTAACTCACTATTTCGTTAAAAAATGTACCTCTTTCGATCTTCCAACTTCCCAAATGTCTTACCTCGAGTTTGGATGCCCCAGAGTGACTCTAATTGCTCCAAAGTATAGTCTTAACACCTACAAATGCCTCAATTCACACAACATTTGCATTTGACTAGATCATAACACAATTAATCATCAATCGACACTAGAAAGATTAGGCACATCAAAACATAAAAACTAAAAAACAAATTCAAAAATACCAAATCACAAATCAAATGAAACATTACAAGCTTGGGTTGCCTCTCAAGAAGCGCTTCTTTAACGTCATGAGCTAGATGTTGGTGGGTGAGACCTATCACAGTGGCTTGTACGCATCATTGCGTGAAGCATTCATATCAACTCCACTCATTAGCACATTACATGGATTCACCTTCTTGCTCTTAATGAGCCATATGAAATGACACGCCGCTTTTGCTTTGGATTTTGGTTGCAATGTCTCAAGAGTCTCTTCCTTTGCTTTTTTCCTCTGAGTTCTCAACCTCTTCTTCTTGACTCTAGGCATCATTTATTGAGCCTTGGGTGCATCAATTGATTCCCCCTTGTTGGGTACCTGCACTACATCAGAAGAAACAACCTTTTCTACAGTAGAACGTGAGTCAAAATGGTGTTTAACCTTAGAGTCCTTAATTTCAACACAATCAGTCATGACTCTAATAGTTAAGACTTGATCATACAAATCAACAATGGACTTAGAAGTAGCTAAGAATGGTCATCTTAGGATTAGATTCATTTCCAAATTTCACATCATGTTAAGGATCATAAAATAAACAAGAAACGTCAAATCTTCTACCCTAACCAAAACATTCTCTATAATGCCTCTATGATGCACAATAGATCTATCAACTAATTGCACAGGCACCCTAGTCGGTGTGGGTTCTCCTAAGTCCATCTTTTTAAACAAATCATATGACATCAAATTGACACTAGCACCTAAATCAGTTAATAAATCATCAATGTCTAAATACCAATAGTAAAAGGGATAAAAAAACTCCCTGGGTCTTTTAGCTTCCCTGGTAGCTCAAGTGATGTCTGAATATGCTCGACCTTCTCTTCCTCCTTCTTTTCAGCCTCAACTAATGATTCTTGTTGGTTGAGTTTGGCGGGTGGCTTCTTAGTGTCACATGAGGCTGCTTCCTCTTGAAAAGTGCTGCAAGATAAGGAATTTTATGATTGTACTCACGGAGCACCTTGTTCGGCTCTACCTTGTGCTCCTCCCCTATACAATCATCTCCTTGCTAACAAAGATGGCATGTACATGCTTCTTAGGATTTGTTTCAGTATTGCTCAGTAGGGAGCCCGGTTTCCTTTTAGATAGCAACTGAGCTATTTGACCAATCTGATTATCCATGTTGTGGAGAGATACTTCTTGATTCTGAATCAACATCCCATGATTTGACAAGGTTGACTTGATCTGTGTAAATTTCTTTTTAGATGCCTCCACATACTTAGTCATTAGCTCTTCTAGATTAGTCTATACTGGCTGTTGTGGCTGCTGAAACCCCGGTGGAGAGTTGTGTTGCTGCCATTCACCACCCCACAAAAAGTTTGGATGGTTCCTCCATCCTAGGTTGTAAGTATTACTGTAGGGGTTAATCTGAGGCCCATTTGGATTACCCAAATAATTCACCGCTTCCTTACAATCTTAGATTCCTTAGCCTTCAACTGTTTCTCCACACACAACATGAGTTGCTTGTTATGCCACAAAAAATCCATCAATATTTTTGCTCAGAGCCTCAACCTGAATAGCCAAAGCAATCACTGCATCTACATCATACACCCTTACTGGTTTTACTAGCTTAGAACGTGTTGTGTGCCACTGATAATTGTTCATAGTCACCTCCTCAATCAAATCTTGAGCAGCCTCTGGTGTCTTATTATTCAATGTACCTCCAGTTGCAACAGCAGTCGTCTGTCTAGTACTGTGGTTCAAACCATTGTAAAAAGTATGAACCTGCAGCCATGTCAGTAACCCCCATGGTGTGGACATCTCCTCAACAATTCCTTGAACCTTTCCCAAGTGTCATAGAGAGATTCTGAATCAAGATATGCATAAGCAGATATGTAATTCCTGAGCTTGGTAGTCTTTGCAGGTGGAAAGTACTTCAACAAGAATTTCTTTGCCATCTAATCCCAAATAGTGATAGACCCCCCAGGTAATGAGTTCAACCACTACTTAGCTCTAGATTTTAGTAAGAATGGAAATATCCCCCAATCTAATTGCATCATTGGGGGGCCCCCATTAATCTTGAATGTGTCACATATCTCCAAAAAGTTGGCCAAATCAGCATTTTGGTCCTCATCCTGCAACCCACCAAACTACACGAACTGTTGCACCATCTGAATAACGTTCAGATTAATCTCAAAATTGTTGGCTACAACAGCTGGTCTCACAATGCTAGACTTGTTGACTCTCAGTTTTGATGATTTTAACAAAACATGTGAAATAGTTAAGCAATGCACGTTGCAACCAATGTTAAACACATTACAGTATGATCAATGCACGTTTCACATCCTACAAGTCACATTGACCATATCAAAGGAATTCTGGGTTTTCCAGTTGAGGTACAAGTTGCACAACATAAGATAAAAGTCATGTTATCAAGCTGAACTAAGGAGGCAGTAGGCATCTGAAACCTACAAGGAGCGTTGCATGAAGCTCAAGTCACGTTATGTCAATGAGGTGCTCTCTACATGAATTGCACTTGTGTACAAGTCACGTTGAAGACTATACAAGTCACGTTGGCGAGAATGGGCATCAGACTTGAAGTCGACTTGAGAGCAATGGAAATCGACATTACACTAACTTTCAAGTCACATTGTGAGTAAAGGAGTCACCTTTGAAATCATTCCTCAATGCACGTTGCACGCAGATACAAGTCACGTTGAAGGGGGTGATGTCAGCATCTGATAAGTCGGAGCCTCGGGATTCAAATTTGAATATTCTCTGACACCTGACGCAATCACGTGATAGAATCAAAGGAGAGATCTTTGGAGATCGACAATGCATGTGGAAGGTTCAAGTGCCATATGCAACACACATTAAGGCATGATCAATGCACGTTACAAATGGACATAAGTCGCGTTGTACGGAGAAAATTTTCAGGTGAGCATTCTGGATGGAGACTCAAGTCACGTTGCATAAACACAAGATATATTACATTGTGCAACATTTGAGGTCGAAGCATCAGAGTTGGATGCAAGACACGTTGGAAGGAAGCAAGTCATGTTGTATGTCAATGGGACATTTACAACACACGTTGCATGGAATACAATGTACATTGTACCTGCTGATGTCATCAAAATCAAAAATTCTTTCTCGTCTATTAACAGCTATTTCAAGTCTCACAACGGCTTCATTTTAGAGTCTACCTATAAATAAAGGTACGCACTTCAGAGACAAAGAGAGAAATCTTTGAGAGCATGCCCAAGCTTTGTAAATTTCATTCTTGACTTTCTCTCTCTAAGTGTTTTCAAGTTCTTACACCACAACTAAGCTTTGGTATTGCTATTTGCTTTGAGAGTTGGTGTGAGAAGATCATTATCGTTCTGTTAAACCTTGTGTAAGCAAGCTTTGTTTATAAAGCTTGTGGGTAGAATAGGTTTTCTTGTTGAGTCTTTGAAAACAAGAGGTTGTCTATTTTCTTGTTGAGCCAGTGAAAAACAATTGGTTGTAAAGGTTTTCTTGTGAGCCTGAAAAATAAGAAGTTGTAACGATTTGCCTCCACCCGCAAGTGAGAAAGTGATAGTGGATTGACATTCTCTAGTTGATGCTAGAGGAATGGACGTAGGTCAAGGAGGACCGAACTACCATAAGCGGATTTGTTTTCTCTATCCCTTACTTATTTTCATTTCAATTTTTGAGGCTATGTGTTGAATTTAGCTATCAACTTTTGTTTTTCAAAATATTGCCAAAAGTTTTCAAAAGCTTTTATATTTAGCAAGAAATCAAATTCACCTCCCCTCTTAGATAGCCATATTGGGATTACAAGACTCATTCCCCATCAAATTCAGTCTAGCATAATCTGACATAGTCATAAGATGAAATACTGAATTTTCCTGAACAACTCTTCTAGGAGGCTATTCTCTCTGAGCCTGACCATTACCCTCCATTTCTGCTTCTCTTTCTCTGTCTATCTCCTCTTCTCTTTGGCTGAGTCTATTTCTAAGGTTCTGTAATGCTGTTCGTTTGATCTCAGGATTTGCTTCAACTAACACAGAAGGATTTCCTCTAGTCATAAACAGAAAGCAAACTGCAAACTAACAACACAAACACACCTGAACGTAATTCCGAAAAGACATACTAAAGCTAAATAACAATGGAAAAGCAAAGAGAACAAAACAATTAAAACGAAATAAATTAAACAAAGACAAGAAAATAAATGGTTAAATTAACAAAGATTTAGCTTTCCTAATATCCTAGTCCCTGGCAACGACTCCAAAAATATGGTAACATCCACCTACCTACAGACTTAAGGCAAGTGCACCTATCGACTATAGTATGTAGACCTGAGTACTGAGTGTCTTATCCCACAGAGAATACGATTATTAGTTACTCACTTTCACTCTGTTATCTAACCGAAAAATCAAGTAATTTCAAACAAAATAAATAAACAAACTCAACCCCAGAACAAACACCACACAGTAAGGAAAATAGAATTAATTAATGGGAAACGACACCTAGATGTTGAATCCTCCTAGACCAAACTAAGTGACAATGGCTTGTTATTCAAACAGTTATTCAGGCAATTGGACCATGGAAATTCCTACGATATGTTAACCTCTCTCTCGAGTTAGAAAATGTCTAACGCCTAGGTTGATTAACCGGAATCTCTTCCTAATTAAAACCACTATTGTTGTTTTATCATACTGTGAATTTCACTATTAGGTTTGATCTTAATCCGGATGATTTATGTCGACTTATCTCTAGATTTTCATGCAATTCCTCTCAATTATGAATGATCTATCAAGAAGAAAATCTCTCGATTACTCATGCATGAATCAGCAATAGAATCGAAAGGCCAACAACAATCAATTCAACAATTGAACAATAAAAATTATAATTGAGTCTCAATTCCATAAATAAACTAAATGAATAACAAAATCCAACAATTACATAGTCAATCTAGGGTTCATCACATCTAGATGCACAAAGTATTTAGTTCATACTTTTAGAGAGATAAACAACAAAATACAAAGAGAACCTAGAGAGAGAAGAAGAACTCATGATGAATACTTCAACTCTTCGCGTGATTCATTCGATCTTGAAGCCAATTGAGTTCTCCTTGAGTTCCCACGTTCTCTGAACCTAAACTGAGTGTATTTTGCATCCTAAAGTCAGCTCCACCCATTAGGTTTCCCAAAACACGCTTAAAAGGCCCGAAATATCAAATCTGGGTAAGACAAGACCTTGTCTTCCCTTGCCTAGACTGTGTCTTCAATTAAACACCAAATCCGCGGAAAAAACCCAAGACACGGACACGGGATTGTTGCATGTGTCTCGACACTTATGTCCGTGTCTTGATGCAAATGGTCGTGTCTTGCTCCAAAAGGTGAGAACCTTGTCGTTCTTGCTCCGTTTGGGCTCATTCTTGCTTTATTCCGTTAAAACATCATCAATCAACCTGAGAAACACAATTTAAAGTACAAAAACTTATGATAAATGTTTAATTTATATTTAAAACAATATGGAATCAAACACCGCAACATGTATAAATAAGTGTTTATCAATTGGCTTCTAAAATGTGGATTCCAACCACTTGAGCAGACCTCCATAAACCCAAGTATTTGAGTTTGTGTTTTAAGACCTATTTAGTTAGGTATAACCCATTTAAGTTTAATAGGTTCAACCTAGATCATATCACTTACAATATACAATTTTTATAATTTTGTTTCATTATCTTAATTTTGAATGTTAACAAACAATTTAGAAATAGAAATGTTTTAATAAAATTTTTATTTTAATCTTATTCAATATATATTAACCAATAAAATAGAAAAAAAATATAACTTCTTTCTGCATTGTTTCAAAAGATTTAGCAAACAATTTGTAAGAGTTTTTGAATCATAAGATAACGTTATCCTTGCTGATTCCATTTCTCGTTCCATTATCTTAGTCCTATCTAAGATTTCTAATGAAAGCCAACTTAACACAAACACCACCTCACCAAATTAATCAAACTTAATATAAACTTTGATTACATAATACTAAAATCATTTAAAATATTTAAAATGCAAATATGAATGAGATTCATAACATTACGGACCTATTTAATTTGGAAAACAATTTTTTTTGTTTTGTTTTGTTTCTAAAAACTGAAATATTTACAAAATATATTTATTCATGAAAACTAAAACCAAGGTTGTTGTGAAAAATATGTAACTCCTTTGCACTTATCTTTTAAAAACAAATGGAAACTTTTGTTTTCCAACAGAAAATAAGTAGAAAATTAATTTTGATTAATTTTTGCAATCTTTTTTCTTATTATCAAATTTAAAAAATTCCAAATTAAACAGGCCCTAATTTTCGTAAAAAACGACATTTTTTTTATTTGGAGAATTAGGATTCTTTTTTTATCTGGAGAACGAGGACATTATATCGCCACTCTTTTAGCCATAATCTATTACGAGTTCTTTGGAGCCACAATATCAGTAGAGAAGTGAACTCGCCTCCGTTCTCAATTCTTTTTTTGACTACTCATTTTGACGATGGCCCATATCGCATCCAATCCTAAAAGATATTTAACCTGATAATTTAAGTGGGAAATAATAAAGCAATAAATAGATCATAAAAAACAGTAAATAGACTTGTAAGATATTGGTATTAAAATCGTCTCCAACACTAAACGAAATCACAAAAACAATCTTAAATGCTTACAATTTATCTTCGAGACGTCGGGCAGGAAAAAACCCTTAAGAAACTAATATGCAAATAGATGACCACCATGACTACCATGCAAAAACAAATAATTCTCTCAAAATTGGTTTCAAATGAGATTCCGAAAGATAAAATTGCACTAATCATTTCTTCATAACCAATTAAATTTGCCTCATGATGAGCTTATGCATATTTCATTACCCGTGCCTTGGAAGGAGAGTTTTGTTTTAGAGTACGATACCGAAGGCAGTTTTATGAAATGATCTGGTAAGCAAGCATTTCTTGACTGGAAATTGTACAGAATTGAATGTCTGCCAGAAACTACTGGCAGGATAACAGGGAAAAAAAAGGGTTATCAAAAACAATAGCAGATCAAGGAATTCCCGAAACATCCAAGCTGTGCATTTATTGGATACAACATTACCATAACTTAGCAGGCATCAAGATCCCGACAGGAAGGAGGTTTTGGATCGGTGAGCAAAGTAGTATTGCCTCCTTCTGGTCCACTTCTGATGCGTTTAGGGTTTTGAGTGCCGTGCTGAAAACCAGAACAGAGATTACCATGAGAATGAAGAACCCAGCAAAGAAGAAAAGATAAGTTAGCGTTGTCTGCCCAAATTGCCTTACCGGGGGCTTCTCTCCCTTCCTTAGCATCTCTACAATCTCAACAACTCGTTTTGGAGTAACATCTTCCTGTAATAAAATACAATATCATTTTCTTAAAAATCCAATCACCAGAAGCAATAGTCAATTACGCAAAGGAGTATGATGGACAAACATAGTAATTGTATGTGTATCCTTCAGATCTGCTGGAGTAATCAGCAACTGTAATCATGGGTGCGTTTACGCAGCATCCCTGCAAAATTGAAGGATCAAAGATTACAAGTTAGAGACAGAGGGATCGGACGCATTCCACAGAGCACCTAAAATTTTAACGTTTTCCTCTCTCCTTGTCTTTTTATATGCCTTGACTTCTCTGATTAACTGGAAGGCAATTGGCGGTCTTCCCAATCTCCTCACTGCCAAGCACTCATAAAGTTACTTATAAATTTAAGTCTCCATTGGACGCAAAAATATTTTTACCAAGATACCAAGTTTCACAATAACATCATATTTTGTATGCTTTTATTCCATTATTATATAGTGAACATGGATTTAGATCTGGGCATGATTTAAATGAGTTTTCTTGCGCTCGAGCTCAGTTCATTCAAATCCGCACAGTTTGTTGAGCTCAAGCTTGCTTTGTATATTTTATGAGCCAAATTCAAACATTTTTTAAATCAAGCATGAAGCTACTCACAGAGTCTCATTAACAGCCCAAATGGCCTGTAGTCTTGGGGCACGCATCAACACTGGCATTATATAACGGCTACGAGGGATTATTGGATGAACCTCTTTAAAGTGCAAAAAATAGAATCTATTATCTAATGCTGAGAAAGGCAACAAACGCTCTAATCTAGCAATTATCATGGCATTGCTTCATTCAGAGTATTCAGACTACTCTGCTGAAAGAGGTAAGGAGTAAAGACAATTAAATATTAAAGGTGAAACACTACTGTTTGATTGGGACTTGAGATAAAGAATCTTTCTTTTGGCACGTATTATGGATGTTAAAGCAACTAACAATAAAATGAAATGTATTATAACATATGCTATATAATAGGCGTGTTGCTTCACAGCAGTACAAGGCAAAAACTGCAATTCATTTCCGTTGTACCAATATGTGAACAATGATTTTATGCAGATGCCATGCATGCATGGACAGTGGACAAGCCAGTCAATCGTACCTAGAATTTCTTTAGTATCAACAAATCATAGACCTAACCTATCAGAATATAAGTTTACCTTTCAAAGTAAGCCAGTAAAACATGGCTCAAAAATTTCCATCATAACTCCCAAAAGAGATGTACATAGGTTTCCAATTACTGACATCCTGATTTTAGTATTAACCAAGGATGACGAGGAGAGATCAAAAATGAAAGTCGTTAGAAAAACTCACCATACATTCCATTTCTCCAACAGAGAAAAGACCATCTTTTGTTACTTCTGCGCATTAAAAGTTACAAAAGGCTTATTTTTCAAGTTCCATTTCAAATTTCTTATAGCTTTGTAAATCATGCAATGCATTAGGAAAGTAAAATGTCTTGCTTAAAACTAACCACCACGCTTCACTCCCAAGTGCTTTAGTAATGTTTCTTCAATTTCCCGTGAGCCACGTATCATACAAGGTGTTGTCCCACAAACCAATAAATGGTACTTGCCAACCTAAAAAGCAGACAAGTGGGAAAGCAGTGACTTGTGTAATGGAATTTCCATTTATGTGTATATATGTTAAATTTTTTGCACAAAAGTATTTTCTTACTGGTTGCCGATTGAACATTGAGTAAAATGTCGCAACCTCATAGACACGAATAGGAGCAACTTCAATAATCTTAGCCACCTAGAACATCGAAAAAAAGGAAAAGGAAAATTACAATTTAGAAATGAACATAATCCTCTATTCCAGCCCGATTATAAAAGAATGAAGCTTGAAAATGTTCCAAAGAAACTTTTAAAACTGAAAAAGGCCGTAACATGTATGAAACTTGGAAAAAATTACAATTCCCATCCCAAAGTAATGGTTGTCAACATGAAAAAGCACGTAGAGCCACCAATAGATTACATTAAACATAAACTAGCAGAAGCAATTGGCAAAAGAAGAATAAAGATCTTAAAATTCAACTCTTAAACCACGGTTGTATATGTTCACATAACTTCAAGAGTATATTTGTTTAACATTTCCTTTACTTTTTTTTTTCTTCAGAAGTTCAAACAGGAGCATGAGCTCATTTGTAACCAGAAACCGCCAAACTTATCAATTTGCTACCATAATGCTCAAGAAGGCACAACTCATCCTAGGGCCTCATTTTATTGTCTCAAATTTCTTCTTGTCTTTTCTCATGTTGATTTGATAATTTTCTATTACAAAAAAATAAAATCATATTAAACATTTTAAACTATAGATCACAGAGTGCTCCTACATGGTATCTATGTATGGCATTAACCTTCGCAGGAATGTAATAACTAGTTGACATGAGCAACATGCATAATAATGGAACTTGAGTATTGGTAACACCCAATTGTATCAAATCGCTTACAAGATTTGGTGAAATCGTGAAAGCATATCTCAGAGATGTAGCAGAAGATATTCAAACACCATTCACAAAACAACGATGCAGAAAAATCATCTCTAAACAACACACAGAAGGGTTAGTTATGAAAATTTCAGGATTAAAGAACAAAATTCAGAGAGAACCATATTGTATCTATTTGTAGAGCAGAAACTCTAAGAAATCATCAAATATTTTTAAATGCTTACGAAAGTCTTTCCTATTATCAAAAGATAAGTCTGCCAAGGAATTCATGTAGTTCAAAGCAGCTATCAACAACATTAATAAACCCTACTTAAAAATTCGAAAATGTAGATGTAATTAATAACATCCTACAGTCACGTGTTAATGTTTAGCATTTATTTTTTAGTAATGTCATAGCCATACTGACCATAATAATACAAGAAACCACTTTTGTGTTATGCTGTCAGATATTAAGAATCATGCTCAGCGGATAAAAAGCTAGTATGAAGTAGTAACCAACTCTATTCAACCAATCACACTCTGGTCATGCATATCAATTTTTATGCCTTACTATTCAAACTGCATTGTTGACAAGCTCAAAGTCTGAAATGAAAGCAATGACTACATTCTTGTGCAAATACAAATTAAAACAAGAAACTACCATGAGTTTGTCCACTTACAGCATTCATTGCTGAAACAGGAAGCCATCCTCCATGCTGCTGTTGTGCAAGGTCTAGAAGGGGAATGACTCCTGATTGTTTATAGTTGGAAGGATAGTGAGATAATATTTCTTTAACCTGACATCATTTTACAACAATCAAATAAAAAATCTTAAACTATTATAAAAAATATGTTGAACGAAATTATCAATGCTTTTGGATGATGGCATGAGTAGTAATTTCTCATATTATATAGTAAGAATGCAGGAAAGCATAACTTGCTCGTTCATTCATATGAAATGTGCTCAAAATATAAAGTTTCAATGTCATTTGTTTAATCAGGAAAATAATATTACTGAAGGACGATTAAACCTGGATGTGTTCAACTATAAGTGGCTAAAGCACAAAAAGGAACAAAGAAATTCAGCAAGGCCTAAAGTGGCTTTCTAGAAAGTGTAACGCTGCTGTTTATATTTAAAATTGGTTTATTTGCTACATATCACAATGAACCATAGAATTTAACAACAAAAATATTCACATCACGGCACAATAAGAGAAAATGATAAATCCTCAATGAATCCTAAACAACAATGTGTACCTAGAACCATAGCAGAAATGTTTCAGCATTTCCTATCAAAGAAGCTAGGTGATCAGAAGTTCTTCAAAGCTAAAAACTAGACCTACAAAAAAAGGCTGCAACGAAAACATGGGAGGCTTGAAAGACATCAACAAAGTCTTTGCAAAAAGATGTTGCAGAATGACACCTTGTTTTTATACTCCGAGCTTAGTTTCTAAACTATCAACTCTACAACCCCAAACACCCACCTTAACTCCCACACCAACACCAAATTGCTAGAAGGTTGATGGAAGCTGGTGTTATAACCGGCTGAACTATTTAGAAAAGTCAACGCCCTGTATCCATAATTTGCCCACCCATGGTAGCATAAACTTCGGCTATGCGGCAGTTTAATTAAATTAACCAAAACAACAGATACTTAAGAAGAATATACTTGTTCAACCAACTTAATCCCCAAATCCAACACGAACATAAAGTCAGACGAAAATGCCATTCACACAGCAAAAAAATTTACAAAGACAACATCAAATACTTCCACATCATTAGCACCAATCGGTATTACCTTTTCTTGGTTGGCGGGCGAGAACTCCCATGGAAGGTCGGGTTTGTTATCAGGCGTATCAATGTGCTACAAAACCACACCAACTCACTCTCACAAATCACAAAACTCCAAATACATGGGAAATAAAGAAAATAGCCGAAACAGAAATGTAAAGAAATCGATTGAACTCACGAAATTGAGAGCGGTGGAGAAGGATCTAGAAGCCTGAGAACAACGAAACGAGACCAATTAACGGAGTATTTGGATGTACGGAAAACACGAGATAACACAAAAAGAATTCAAAAGAACAACCTGAGGGACTTGACGGATCTCAAGGAGGCGCGAGGCGGCGAGACGAGCTAGCATTTTCGGAGAGAGCTCTGAGCTCAGTGGAGATGGAGAGGTTGAGAGAGTCCGATTTGGGAGAGGAGGGTGAAATGGAAATGAAAAGGGCGTGTGTTTTCCAAACAGCGCCAGCGTCTCTGTTGCTTCTGCCGTTTTACGGGGTGTACGATAGTAAATTAGTAAGCTCGTCTCTTGTTGGAACTGGGCTAGGCCCATAAACGTCTGCATGTTCAGATCATAGATGCAAGATTATTTGGCAACTTACAAAAATGAGAGTTTCAAAATTTAATTACAAAATTGGGATGCCACATTCAGGTTTTTTCCTTTGAAAGCTCTTTCTTTCTTCGGGCAGCTATTTTCCCCGAACACATTCCGTACGTAAATTGATCTTCCGTATCGATCTTTCTTTATTTAATTTATTTTTGTCATTTTTTTTATTTTTTTGTCATTTGGTCCATATTTTCCTTTGTTTTTATTAATTTTCTTGTATTATTTTCCGTAAAAAATACTTTTTCATTTAATTTATTTTTTCAATTTTTTTATTTTTTGGCCTTTTTTTGTTATTTAGTCCACAATTTCTTTTATTTCTAGTTAATTTTTTTTGTTTTCCCAATTTTATTTTAAATTTTAACTAGAATAAACCTAAAATAAACTTAAAATAAAATTCTAATAAACCTTAAATAATTCTAAACAAACTTTAAATAAACCTAAAATAAATCTAAATAAACTTCAAATAAACCTAAATAAACTTCCAATAAATTTAAAATAAACTTCAAATAAACCTTTTAAATAAAATAAATTTAAAATAAACAGTTTCAACAAAATAAACTTTAAAAAATAAAATTAAAACAAACTCAAAATAAACCTTATAAAATCCTTAAATAAACTTTTTTAAACCTAAAATAAATTTAAAATAGGCCCTTTAAAATCTCTTTTTTTTTGATAAAAATCAGTACAATGTTTAAAAAAACTAAAATAAACTTCTTAAAAACATTTAATTAAAAAATAAATGTTCAATAATTTAAAAAAAAAATAGCAAACCCTAGCAAAGAACAACAAAAAACCGCCATCAACCACAAAATCAAACCGAAACCTAGTAAAAAAATAAACAAGCAGCAAACATTTCCACAAATAATCCATTTTAAAAATCCAAATAACTAAATAAACCATTTTTATAAACTAAATAAACCATAAATACATCAAAATGAAACAACAGCTAGGGTAAATAAACCCTAGCCGTCGCCTTAAGCAGCCAGATCTGGGAGGAGGAGAGCGTGAGTCGACGGCGGACAACGACAGACTTGGAGCGAGGAGGAGAGGGAGGAGACCGAGGAGGACGAGCTCGGGGACGTGGAGGAGAGCGAAGAGGATAGAGACGAGAACGAGGAGAAGACTACGGAGGACGTGGAGCGAGGCCGCGACGAGGACAGAGACGAGGATGAGAGAGGGAACGAGATATGCATCGCACCCGCGGCGAAGAGAAAGATCCGCGAAGAGACAACGACGTGACAAGAGACAGAGGCGCCGGAAGGATGAGAGAGAGGAGGAAGGCGACGGACATGGCTGCTTTGTAAGGAGAAAAAGCAAGAGACGAGAGAGAGAGAGAGAGAGAGAATGAAAGCCAATAATCAATTATTTTGAGAGAGAGAAATTAGAATGACAAAAAGCACAAGCTTCCAGAGAAAATAGCTACGCGCTGAAAAATAAAAATTTCGTATAAAAGTTTACATTCTGCGTAGGGATAATTTAACAATTATCTTAAATTAAAATTTAAAATTTAATTTTTTTATGTACCAAACATATTTTGACTAATAGAAATATATTTAAAATATATTTTAAAAATATTAAAGTTTTTGTTGGCTGAAAAATTGACCGAGAATTTCAGATATTTTGACAAAAAATTCACGATATTTTAGCGAGAAATTAATTTTTTTGCAAAAAAAGATAAATTTCAAAGAATAATGAAATCTGATTTTTTAGAATGTATCTAATGGTATCTAAATATATTCATATATATCTAAATCACAATTTTTATACATAAATTTGATTTATTAAATTTTTGATATAATATTTTTTTAAATTAAATGCTCCAAATTACAAATTTTAATATAATTTTATATTTTTTTTATATCCAAATGTATTAGCAAATCTCAAAAAATATATCCAAATTTTAATGTTTATATAATTTTTTGATTTATAAATGTATCCAAATATATCCTAAATATATACGAATGTATCCACAAGTCCCAATTGTATCCATCTCTGCACAAAATTAATATAATTTTTCCAACCAATCAATAACAACAATCTAAACAAACACAATTAAATTATTTCTCACTTTTAACAATAATAAAACAATCATTGAAAACTGAAATATATACAAATGTATCCATAAGTCCCAATTGTATCCATCTCTACACAAAATTAATATAATTTTTTCAACCAATCAATAACAACAATCTAAACAAACACAATTAAATTATTTCTCACTTTTAACAATAATAAAACAATCATTGAAAACTAAAACATGCTAGGTAACCCTAACAGTCGTCCTCGGCTCCTTCTCACCAACCACAACCGTTATCGACCCGCAGTACACCAGAAGCCATCGTCGTTCTTTGTTGTCTGTCGATACCAACTCCGATCATAAAGTGGATCTCTCAGTTGGTCGTGCCTATCTGCTTCGCCAAAAGAAACAGAATCGCGACAGGAGAAGTGACTCGGTTGTCATCGTGGCGATTTTAACGGCGAAGATCGAGGCATCGTCAGATTTGTCTCGTCGATGGTCGACGGACGACGAACGACGAGGAAACGAGGAGCTGTGAGAGAACAGAGAGATAGGGGTATAAGCGGTGCGGTTTGGATGGTTTTTAGGCTTCCAGCCAAACAGCGCCGCAAATTGCGGTTGGAAAGATTTGCATTTGCAGTTGAAACGCAAATGTGGTTGGAACCGCCCAAACTAAGTCATGTGGATGCGGGTGGATGCGATTATTCTTGTGGTTAATATATAACAAGTAGCCAACATATGAATTTAAAGTTTTAACTTATTATAAAAAAGAAAACAAAGAGAAAAAAAATAAATTTAAATATTGTTTCATTATAATTATTGTTCTAACATTCAAGACGGACAAAACACAATCATGATCCACCTAAAATATATGAAATCTAGTAGTATCATGTTTTGATAGAATATCCCAAAAACATCGCTGCATCAATTTGGGATATTTTATTCTTACAAAACATAATTGCAAGTAGCTCTAAGAAATTTGGGAAGAGATGAGTGAAATGATAGTTTTTTTTTGTTTCAAATGCCAAATCTGTAGGCTTCACTTTGAGCCTTGTTTATAATTTAGTTTCACTTGGTCCTCTTTTGATGAAATATTATTGGGCTTATATATATATGTGTGTGTGTGTGTGTGCTCGATTTTAGCGGTTAGAAAGCAGAACTAACCGCAACCAAATCGCAAATAGCGAATTTTAAAAATTATCATTTACTATCATCCAAAATTAGCAAATAAACGCAAATTGTGGTTCGATTGTGAATGGATTGGGTATTTTTACGGTTTAGCGGTTGAAACTTACAGCCCTATCGAGAGAAGAGAGAGAGACATGATAGGTGAGGAGCGGCGGCGAAGGCGGAAGAGCGATGAAGAAGAGAGAGAACCGGGAAAAAATGGAGGAGAAAGAAGGAGGAGTGCTGGTGGCAGCGCCGACGCCACCAGCGGTGCTATGGTTTCAGCAGAGGAGAGGGAAATGAGGGGGAGAGAGATGAGGAGAGAAAAAATTGGAAAAATGAGGAGAAAATTTAATTTTTATGTGATTAAATGTGGCATTTTTCAACTAAAAATTAAAAATATGGTATCTGAACAATTGTATACTGAAAATGTTGACATTTTTAACAAATACAAAACCTGTATTTATATTTGTCAAAATACGAAAGTTTATACTGGCGTCTCACATAATTAACTATTTTTTACATACATAGACCACTATATTGAAACATGGGTCGTTTACACATTCACGGAGTCCAGATTTGCTAATTACGGATTCACGCGGCCCACTTTAGAAATTTCAGGTGAAAATTACAGAATCAAGGATGTGCGGACCAACTTTATAAATTACAGATTCACGGACATGTTTTTATGTTTTTTAAAACTTGATTATATATTATTTATATATTGTTTCTTGTTCATATATTATTTAAATATTATTTATGTATTGTTGATATCTTGTTTATATGTTAAAAATAATATTTAAACAAATTTATAATTTATAGGATGTTGATTTCCTGTTTATATATTATTTATATGTTATTTACAATATATTGTTTGCACATAAACAATATTTGAACAAGATATCAACAATATATTATTTACATATAAACAAGACGCAATAGAAAAAAATCAACAACATACCAACAACATTTAAATATCAACAACAAATCAACAATATACCAATAACATGTAAAAAAGATGATGTGTGATTTGAAAAGTCGCGCCGGGAATTCAAAAAGTGATGTGTGTGTGAAATAAAAAATGAAAAAGTGTATTTGAAATATGTGAAACAAATATTGCAAAGTTTTTCTTGTGTACCGCAATTACCAAATGAAACATATTCTACATGTAACCACCGCTTCAAAATATTATACAATTATGAGCACAAAGTTCTGACATTAATTCTAAAACTAGCCACCATACATCAGCAATTTAAATAGCACAAAATCCATAAAAATATGAATTATCCATGTGATTGCACCTACAAAATAGAAAACTGCAAATGAAAACATATTTAAAACAATCATAAATAATAACTACTCCACCTCCACTACCATTGGAATTTTAGGTTTTTGCAAACCAAATCCACTCAACTTATTTCTTCGTTACAAACATACTCTCAATTTCCAGAAGAAAAAAAACTTTCACTTCATTCTTCAACCATGGACCAACGTCGTCAATCGATCTCTAGTCAAAATTCTAATTTTCCGCTTAGTTTTGGTTGTGACATTTTTACGCTTTGGTCGGTTCGTTAAGACTATGAATCAGGCCTGAATCACATTATGGAGGAGACAACTAAAATGTTGATGATGATATGCACAAAACATCCATGAAAGAGATGCAAATTGTAGGTTCTCTGATTTGTAGCAACAACATACGTTAGTCATTTCTCACGCATGTAGAGATCACAAAAATGGCATCAAAGCATGCAAAATTAGAAGCAACGCACGTAGATTGGAATGGCTTTGGAGGCAGTAAGCATTAGGCTTCTATCTACGCACGTAGAGGAAAATCAACGCGCGTAGATGGGATATCGATTTGAAGGAGTTGTGATGATCCCCAAGAAACACGTAGCATGATCATTCAAGGCGCATAGATGATTAAAGGTGTGATCTTTGAAGATAAAAAATATGCACACGTTATTGATAGTCTACGCACGTAGATGAGCTTCAGATGACGACAAAGTCGAGACGCTCCTCGAAATTTGAAATTGAATATTCTTTGACATGTGTACTGATCAAAGGTACAATCTTGGAGGAAAATGACAACGCACGTAGATAATTGGTCTAAGCACGTAGAGCAAATACTCAAGTTCAGATCAATGCACCTAAAACATAATCCAACACACATAGATCAATGAAGAATGCACTGCCTATGCATGTGGAGCTGTGACAAAGCACGCAAATGCCAATTATCACAAGGCAGCGAATACTGGAGTTCTTGCAACACACGTATATATGTTATCAATGCACACAAAACTCAGATGGAATGAAGTGACTATGCACGTAGATAGTGGTTATGCGTGTAGAAGGTTATGGCGTCATTTAAGGACAAAATTTATATTCTCTCACAACGGCTACTTTGACGATTCCAATAGCTATATTCTTATTAGTAGCTATATATAGACGTCACATAGCAGAAGGAAGATAAGAGAGACTTTTGCCAAGACTTACTCTTCATTTTATCTCTCATTTCTATATTTCTAACCCATTTGAGCTATTTACTTGCTATCACATTTTTGGATTGGTGTGAGCTTAAATCTATATTTTGGGAACACATTTTGCAACAATCAAAGTATTTGATTGAAGGTTGAGATTTTGCTAGTCGAGCCTTAGAAAACTAGTGGGTAGGTTTTTCCTTGTTTTGGTTCCTTAGAAAAACAAGAGTGGTTGCTAGCGAGCCTTAGAAAACTAGTGGTTTGTTTGCTTGTTGAGCCCGCAAAACAAGTGATGTAATGTTTTGCTTGTTGATCCCGCAAAAACAAGTGGTGTAAATAGTTTTCCTCCACCGGGAAGTGGGGATATAGTGAATTGAAATTCTCTAGGAGTTCTAGAAAAGTGGACGTAGGTCAAGGAGGATTGAACCACTATAAATCGGATATGTTCTCTCTTCCCTCAACTGATTTACTTTACCTTGTATTTGATTTATTTGTGTGTGGATTGGATATTTGTTTGCTTCCGCATTTAACTTTGATTTTGGTTGAAAAAGACTTTGTTATTTGCTTTAGTTTGCAAAATATTTTTAACAAGGTTTTAAACTTGCACAAAATCCAATTCACCCCCTCTTAGATTGTCATTCTTGGGACCAACATATAGAACGGCTATGAACTGAGATGGAAACGGCGCCTTCATTTTTTGTTTTATATTTTTCTTTCTTTCTTTAGTTTCATTTTTATTTTACAACTAATTGAAACTTGTAGAATAAAATTCATCCTCAAAAAATAGAAGCATAAAATTCATAATTGATGAATATATTTTCACTGAAAGTTAATTAAAACTCAACAAAAAATTTCCATGTCATTTAAATACATCATGATATTGAAAAAACTATTATGGATTTCAAGTAAGTTTCATTCGAGTTTCATTATATTATTGTTTACATTAGTATTTAAATTTTAGTGCATTTTTATAGATTGAAATAATTTTGAAACTTGAACGAAACTAAACTAGATGAGTTAAGATAAAAATTAGGTTCCAAGATTAAAAATGTTGGTCCCAAGAATGACAATCAAAGAGGAGGTGAATTGGATTTTGAGGAAATTTAAAACCTTGTTGAAAATCATTTGCAAATAAAAAAAAAAGTTTATACAAGTTCTTTTCAAACCAAATGCAGAAGCAAATCAAAACCAAATATTCAATCCACACACAGCATAATATAAATACAAGGCAAAGTAAATGAGTTGAGGGAGAGAGAAAACAAATCCAATTTATAGTGGTTCGGTCATCTTTGACCTACGTTTACTCCTCTAGAACCCCTAGAAAATTTCAATTTACTATCTCCTCACTTCCGGATGGAGGAAAATTGTTACACCTTGTTTTTGCAGGCTCAACAAAAAAACCATTACACCTTATTTTTGTGGGCTCAACTAGGAAACATCCTCCTATAGTTTTCTAAGTCTCACTAGCAACCACTATTGTTTTTCTAAGGCTCAACAAGGAAATATATCTACCATCAAGTAAATAACATTGCTTGTTACAAAATCAATCTAAGATATAGCATATTTAAGCTAACACCAACCCAGAAATGTGATTGCAAATAAATATCTCAAATAGGTATAAATGTAGAGAAGAGAGAATAGTATAATACCAAATTATAGCAAATGACTCACGTCTCTTCTGATCTAGAACGTCTATAGATAGCCACTTGTAAGAATATAACCATTGGAAGCCTCAAAGTAGCCGTTGTGAGAGAACATAATTTTTTTCCTTAAATGACCTCATAACCTTCTAAGTGCGTAGTGCATAAGTCCATCAGATTCCTATGCACAGTGTTCTTCCTTCTGTGTGCATTGCATAGTTCTAGTAACTACTGTCTAGAAGCCATTTCCTTACTGCATGCTTAGGTCGCCTTCTGTGTGAGTAGATCAAACACTCTGTGCGCTTTGGACAGATCTTGAACGTGCATTGACATGTTTCCAAGATCACCTTTTAAATTCTTCACGTGACTATGTTAGAGAATATTCAAATTTAAATTCTTGAGGACCGTCTTGGCTTTATTTGTATCTGTAACTCGTCTACGTGCGTTAGACCTTTACTTCGTGCACAGTTCCTTCAGTTCAAATATCACACCTTTACTCATCTACGCGCCTTATCTCTTATGTTCAACATGCCTTCATCATTCATGGAATACTTCACAAAGGCTCAGATCTCGACTAAAAGTGTTGTAAGCGCTTTATGTGCGTAGAATAAAGTCTGATGTTCACTGCCTCCATTGCCATTCAAATCTACGTTCTTTGCTCATGGTGTCACGACCCAAAGTTGGGCCATGACCAGCGTACGAGGAGAACCGTATATGGTAGTCCGGCCCATCTCGCACAAGCCTCGGAAATCAAACATTCTACCCAACTTATTTAATAAAACCATTGTTAAGCCATTTAACAAGTATAAAATGTTTAATACTGAAAACATATGAATATACAAAATATAAGTTATACAAATAAATCGTAATATCAGTGAATATGAAAATATAACAAAACCAAGTATAAACCCAAAAGTCAAAATAAGACCCGGTAACCCAACAACAAACTGGTGTAGAGCTCTAATAAAAAGCAAAATGAGCCTGAAACGAGTGGGCACTCACTATCAAATTGAACGCCTTACTAGGTGCAAGATGTCGGACGGTTGTCGAATGCTAAAATATGAACCTGAGAAATCAGATATGGGAAAATAGACAAGAAACAGAAATAAAGGGGTAAAAATCCCTAGTGAGGAAATAACACTTCAGATCGGCTCCAAGCCTCACAAAAACCTTTTTGAAAATAGTTAAGAAATACCGCATGCAGATATAAGTGTATATACATATACACACTAATACAGAATAATAATTCTAAAATTCATTTTGAAATCGTTCACACCCAAAGCAAACAATAAGCAGAAACATATTGAAAATATATACTATATATTGTATATCGAAAACAGATATTTGGGTTTGAAACTGAAAGATGAAATACATCATAAGGATGGACTCCGCCATCTCACTGAAAGTGAGTACATGCGTCTGGTCGAACACACGACTACCAAAACCCTGGTAACTAGGTCTTGAATGCGCATCAGTATACCAAATGCTACGTTTACCCTACGTAGCACAGTGCCATATATCGAAGTATTAAAATATATACCTTATATTTATCAAACGCACATGCAAAGTATAAATCATTTTGCAGAAAAATATTTGTATACCTTATATAAATATTCAATAGCAGATACTGAGTTAATTTGCAGAAAATATTTACATACCATACAAATATTATTTATCAGAAACGAAAACCAAAATTTAATAATCACATAAGCCGGATTATTAATTAGTCAACTATTAATTATTTCAATTTCCAGAAGTAAACCAGACATAGTAGAAATATAGAGTTTAGAAGACACATCTTATGTGTTTGAAGCTGCTATTTCACTCACATAGTATCCGATGTTAAGGATCCAGTCAAACACCACTAGTGGGTGGTTGATCGTGCTGACAAGCACAAGAAGCTAGAACAAATACAGAAATAACAATCATCAAAATATGGTACTGTGGCAGTATCGTATGCATTATATATGAATGCAAATGTTGACTCTCGAGGTCACTGAAAGTTTAACTTGAAAGAAAATCTACCACTCTCGACCTAAAATCTAGAATATATGCAAAATTACAATTAGGTCCTCAATCCATATAAAATTACATTTTAGTCCTCATACTCTCCAAAATTTCTTAATCAGTCCTCAATGAGTTCTACTAGTCTTTCAAGTAGATAAAATCTTCAAATAAGACTCCTAACTCTCAGAAATCGCGAAATACGAAAAATTACAAGATTGGCCCCCTAAAACCACGACTTACTCTAGTAAACTTGGGGCTTATTCAAGTAACTGCCCCTTTGACTTACTCGAGTAAGCAGGGCTTGTTGAGTCGATAATTACACTAGAAGGGGGGGCTGAATAGTGTGATTATAGAGCCTTTGAATTTTCTTTGAGAACAATTGCGGTAAATGAAAGAACACCAACAACTTAGAGTGGTTCGGCCAACTCGATGCCTACATCCACTACCTAAGTATCACCACTTAG
>CAODLS010692360.1:0-10269 GCA_948243855.1 Flueggea neowawraea
TTCTGTTATATATTGATGAATATAGGTTAGAGATACCATAATCATGGTTGGTTTGGATGGATTTAATGATTTGTGCCTTGAGGTGAAAATGATCCGAGATTGGGAATATTGATTCTCAATGATTATGATTTATTTTGGGATAAATGATATTAGATTCATGTTTTTAAGGATGTTTAGAGCACTTGAGGGTGTTCGGTTAGCTAGGATTAGCTCGGCTGAGAGTTCGGCATATGCATTGCATTGTATTCATGCATCCCATAAGGCCACAGTATCATATTTAATGATTCTTATGTTGTGTTTGTTACAGCATCTCGTGCTTTTTCGCACTAGCAGCCACCCACCAATGGTCTTTGATTTGATTCCTAGAGCTTTGGACATCCAGGTGAGTGGATGACAGCTTCAAACACATAGGCTGTGTCTCGAACTGTATACGTTTTTGGTGTGTTATAATTAAATTGTGAATTTGACTAATCTAAGGATTGATTAATTATATGAAAATGATTATGTGAATAATATTCACGAATGTGTTTTGAAGAATGATATATATATATATATATATATGTTTTCCATAAGATTTGACGATGAGATATGCATGGTTTTGATTATGTTTTTGATTGTGGGACACATTCGCTACGGGGTACGTAGCCTTTGATATACTAATGCATGATGATACCTAGCTATCGAGGTAGACGGTAGCCATGTTACCCTGACCCGGTACATGATTGGATTATGGATCAGTGGCAGGACCCTGGTCATAATATGGTGGTAGAGTGACATAGACCACACCACGATTTCTATGGTCACATGATAAGTATATGATGTTTTCAGGAAAATAAATACTATTGATAGTATTTTACTAACGTGCATTTGTTTGCCTTGGGTGCAAACGATTTCGAAATGTTTTTCGTGATGATCAGTTAGCCATTGTAGGAGTTAATCTTATTGCCTTTCCTATTTCTTTTGCTTCACTTTTCGCATATTTAATAGGGAGATTAAACTTCCAGCGAAGGTGAAAAATAAATCTATCATGGAGATGGAATAGGCACTATAATTTATTTTTACTTTTAACCACTAAATCGTGCCAAAGTCGTATCTCCACCTCAAAATCAAGAATTGTTCAAGGTATTCCTTCTATGTAATATAATTAATATGTTTTTTTTGTCAATAAAGTTATATATTTTACAAAGCATGTTGTGTAGCGAGAAAAATAATTTATTGACATTATCCAATGTGGAAGTAGCTTGAGACTTGGTGTGCGAAGTATAAAATCGTGGTGTTAAGATAGAGGACATACGGTCACGTGTCAAGTACTAGGCTTGAGACTTGTAACATGTTATGTGTATTTGTGATGACAGTTGATATGTAGCTCGGATATACAACGTTGAACATATCTTCATAGTTCACTATTATTGGTACTTCTTAAATGTATTGTAGTATCTCACACTGTTTAATATGGTTTGTCATGGTTAGGGTGTTTAATGGGGTTATGTTTAGGCCAGAATTAGTCTTAGATCGACTTGGGATAGATTGAGAACTTTTAGTTTTGATGTTCACAAAATCTGGAATATAACATGTGAAAGCTAAAATTCGCACGTAAGTTCTTGTTGCAAGACTTACGCATGTAACAAGCATGTTTGCACATGTAAATATGGTCCAAAATGTTTTAGAAGCGAATGAAATTTGTATTGTGACCAATAGTATTAATTCTGACTTTGTTTCAAGTGCCACTTTTATCATTGTATAATTATATCAGACCACTAAAATGCCAATTCTAATTACCAAAAATTATATGCCAAGAAGTAAAAATAAGAAAGTAACTCCAAATAGAATTTGTTCAAAATCGATCATCAATCAAATAACCAATCAAAATCAAACTTTATTGTTATCAAAGCAAGATCAATATTAGTCAAAATAAAAGCAAGATTAATAGCAAAAAAAAGAAAATAAACATGATAGAATAATTTGGAAGAGCAACACTACTAATTGGATTTAATTATTCAAACTCACGTCAGAATCGAAATCTAAAAAAAAAAAGAAAAGAGGAAATTACAGTTTCCAATTCCTCTTTGCTACGAATCCCTACAAATTACACATTTTACATTTATTCTTGTTAGCCACCAAAAATAACCCATCAGGCCCAAAGCAGCAAATTCTCAAGCATGTCATGAGACCATTACATCCTCGAGCAAGTCGTGTGGAAGCCTCGAGTATTACACAGCATTCCCGAACTTGATGGGCGTTAAGGCCGAATGTAAAATCTTTGAACAAGTCACGAACAGTTATCACCTTAGGCCATAATGAGTGCATTAGCCACTACATGTGCACTTGTTACATGCAAAGAGACAAATGTCATAAGTACATGCCACTGATGATCACTTTCTTCATGGAAGCCGTTTGATGGCAAGATAGTGGGCCTAGGAACATGGACTTAAATGACACGTTGCACCTTAGTTAATGAAGTAGAGTTGCAGTTATATGGAGTGGACAGTTACACAAAGCATAGGACATGAAGAACATGGATGCACTGTTACTGCAAACATGCTATAAAAGAAGAACCAAGCTTCAAAAAAAAAAAAGGATCACAACACCAACATCAACACAACTTGTCATTCGTTGTTTTATCTTTTATCTTTGCCTTTCCTTTTTAGTACTTGTCATTGCCTTATTTTGCTTTAATTCAGTCCTTATCTTTCCGTGTCTTTACATTTACCATTATTTTACATTTTTTTTGCCTTTACATTTCCTTGTCTTTACATTTACCAGTCATTTACTTTCTTTATTTTTACATTTCATTGTCTTTTACATCTTATCTCTTAATTAAATTCATTATTGTTCATTCACTCGTCTCTAATGAAAAGTCCTAGTCTGTTAGGCAACACAAACCCAACTACAAGTATGGTCGTGAATATCTGGAAAGTCCAAGCACGACCCCTTAGGGCCAGTGAACCTCGGGAGCAAAAAGGCGACCAACAATGCTTCAACTCATATTTTATATGTCAAATATTAAATATAATATCTCACTCTTATATTAATTATTTTTGTTCTTAATTTTTTTAATTTAAATTTATAATCCCTAGGTGGTTTCCGTCTTTTTCTTCCAAGTGTCTTCCACTATTGTCTTTCTTCTATCGTTGTACTCGTTACATTCAAGAAACCCAAATTCAAAAACCCAGAACTTGATTGAAAATCTACGTGTAAGGATTCTTATGTGATAATCAAAGATCAAACGCAGTGGAAAACACAAACTTTCATACAAGAAACAAGCCAAGATCCATGTATGTAAACATAATTGATTAAAGGCCGAATTTTGTATCTTTGAATGGATTGCCGAATTGTTGTTTCACAAAACCAGGGATTGACAAATTGTTTCTCCTTTGTTTGTATCGAACGGAATTGACAAGGGACTACCAAATGATTACTCCCCTCTACTCTCACACACACACGAATCTATAGCTTAGGATTATGTGTGCTAACACTCAAAAACTCATTTCCAAACCTTGAGAAATTCGGCCTTTTTTAGAGAAAAGAAAAACAGTTTTTCTTTCTCCTATTTTGGAAATAGTGCTCGAACCCTAAACCTAGAGTAAGTGAAAACGAATCAAATTCTCTTCTTTTATCTTTTAGGGTTTTGGCTAGAAAGGAAAGGAAGAAAATTGGAGAGATATGCAAGCCAAACCCTAGCCGAATATATGGAGTGGAGTGCATCCCAAATTCCTTTACAAGTCCTACTTGAACAAGGACTCAACATTCCTCTTTTAATTAATTAAATCTTCTTAATTAACTAATCCATTAGGTTGAATTCTTCATTCCTTTGGGCCTAATGGGTGTGCCAAATTCCTCTTGTGCCCATCTTATTATGTTTAATCATTAACATAAATTAATGGCCTAGCAAGAAAAAATAGTTTTAGCCCTAACCCAGATTTTATTGTGTGTGATCCTGTAGGTCCATTCAATGTTGGCAATGTGTCCAAATTAATTTAAAACCCATAAATCATAATTGGTCTCTAGCAAGACATTATGATTACCCAAATTGAAATGAATGTCTATTACAAATCAACATAATCCAATTACAATCTTATACAACCCTTTGCCTCTCGCTATCATGATTAGCATAAGGCATGGAACCGATCACCCTTATTTATTGCTAAAATATTTTCTTGATCTATTAGTAATCCTGACTAAGTCAAACAAATGATAACACTTATCATTTTATTTGGGTGTGGCCACACACTACTCAGTTTCACTAATCAAGTGGCCGGTGATATATTTTCTCTCTTCAAGAGGGGCAATCCCTTCACTTCACTCATGTTCCTTAGTATGATTCGTGGCATACCCAATCATACCCATACTTGTTACTCATTACGAATAACGTTAGGCGTATGTTAAAGTATACAAGGACTCACCCAAGAATCCATAGTGATTTCAGGTCGAGGGATTCAAGTATAAGCACTGCATTAGAAATACTTATGACATTCAACCATGTAGTATTCTCATTAGCGGATCGATCCAAAATACTATTCTCTAACATGTTTCTATGCTCTCTGATTGATATCTCATATCCTATGACCCATTAAATATGATCATCTCACAGAGTACATACTAGTCTTGATTTATTGCCACTCTCATGACAATAATCGACTAGGTATATTTAGAATAGTATTCTTTTATGCTTCAAGGTTTTACTATCCAAATCACATATTTGATAACTTAAGTAGAATCACTATTTATGGCGTTTTATCAAATTAAACATGCACATGAATAATAAAGAGATAAAATAATACCTCATTATATATAGATAATATAATCTAGATACCATGTATTGGGGCTAAGGGTTACACTAACACTACGAACACAAGGATTTTATTCTTCTTTCTTCTTATTTGAAGGTCTTGTTTCTTAATTTTTTGAAAATTTCATCTATGATCTTGCTTAAATAGTAGTTTCAATTCATTTTTCGAAGTCGATTTTAGTTTCCAACCCTAGGTTTATATTTTTTGTTATTTCCTGTTGGAATTCGTGAAACCATACATGCAACAAAAAAAATAATTTTGTCAACGAATTCCACCAAGGATCCATGCAAATCGATAAAATCAATTAGGGAACGTGTGCTTACCTCGATGTATCGAAACAAGAACGAGAAGGTGATGTTGGGTGTGAGTCGCAGATGCTGCAGGATGCGAACGCCTTCTACCGGTATCCACATGAATGAACAGATTGAGGTTGGTGTGCTAGAACCGTTCAGAGAACACTCTCTAAAACCTTGCTATTTTTCTCTCACGTTTTTTGTGGTTTAGTTGACCAGAAGAGATTAGGGTGTGGTTACAAGTATTTTTGTAAACTCTAACAAACCCTAATTCTAGTCTTACTAGGAGACCAAATTTTTGTCTTACAATAATAATCTTATTCCTTGTCTAACATAGATTGACCACCTAAAGACTTATTCTTATGCCACTAAACAAATTCGGCCAACATTTTATTTCATAAATAAAATATAAATTCAGTCCTATTATTTATTTCATAAATAAATACTAATTGCCTAGTTGACAAAGTTAAATTCCTTCTTATATTGACTAAGTCAAACAAATTTTAATTTGTTTTAAAACTATTTCAAAACAAATAATTTCATCATACATTTTAAAAAAACTAACCAATTAATTGTATTTAAAATGTTCGCATAAGATAATAGCAAGATACAATATAAACGGTAGTTTGTTCTAGTGTGTGACCTTGTAGGTTCACTCAGTATTGGCAGTAAACCAAATAACCATTTAGGCCCACAAGTCATAAGTGGGCTCTAGCAAGACATTATGACTACCCAACATGAGCGAATTCGATGACTCGAGAAAACCTAATCAACAATACGATTTTTAGTCCTTTTGTCACGCGATATCTCAATTAAGCATAAAGCATGGATCATGTCATCTTTATTAAGCTTAATCAATAGTTTCATGATACCCAAGTAGACTGACCAAACAAATGATATTGATAACTCCTATCAATCTCATTCGAGCACGACCATGCATTTCATCAGTCCTACTTGTCAAGTGTCCAAGAGATATCTCACTTAAATAAAAACGGGACAAATTCATTCACTGTCACTCACATTCCTCCACATGATTTACAACAGGCCCAATAATATTCTTTATTACCATCTTGTTAGGGATGATATTGAACTATATCAAAACATGGAGTTCCTCATGTAGGAATCTATGGTGAATTCAAGTCGAATGACTCAAATATCACTATTGCAATAAGAAGTACTAATGACCTAGTCCATGTTGTATTTCTCATAGTGGGCCAGTCCAATATCATGTCCCCAACATGTAGTTATGTTTTGAGTGAAATCTCATGTCCATGATCAGTAAAACATGATCATCCCTCAAAATACATACTAGTCTTACTTTATTATCATTCTCATGATAATGAACGACTAGAGACAATTTAGAAAAGTATCCTTTCACCTTAAGATTTTATTATCAAGTCACGCACTTGATGACATTAGGCAAAATCAACTATTCATGGATACTTTTATCAAGTTATAACATTATAGTAAATAACAAGATAATAAACTGAAATGCCTCATCTATTAATTAATAAATATAAATGACAGTGTTCATGCGATTGGGCTAGAGCATAACACTAACACTTCCAAATTTCACAAATTATGTCAAACACCAGTATTTAAAAAAAAAACCTGATTCGTGCTGGTTACGCCAATATTTGGCTAATAAAGATAAATACTTCTAGTGCCAGATATTGTTAAACATTAATAGAGATAAATATTTATTTGAATAATTTTAAATCCATTCATAAGTGTAGTACATGGAAGTGAAATTATAACTACATTGATGATAATTAAAAATAAAAGATTTTTTAATTAATTATCCTTTCTTCAATTAGCAATTATCGTTTTTTTAGTTGATGATAAAGATTGCAATACCATGTGATTCAACAATTATAGTAATTGAGTATCACATTGATGACCAAAATTGCATATATACGAGCATGCATCTCATACGATATACATAGGATATGTACATATTGATCTATCAATTTATAAGTCATAGTCCCATTTGCTAATGTTCTTTGAGAATATTTTAGAAAAACTTATGAGAGTGCTAAAGGGTTTATCAGTAGGAGAATCAGGGTTCAAAAGTCAAACAATTAGGAAAGAATGGTAAATAGGTGGTTTCATGATTAAATCAAGATAGTTGTGTAAATAAGTATGATTTTGTTATTGTATGTTTAGGTTTAAAAATTATATGAAATGCAGTAGAAAGAATGAAGAAAAGTGGAAGCCCCTGATTGGACCTCCTAAGCACTTCGTCAACTCGTGCTTAAGCTAAACATGATAAAATCGTAACTTAGACAATGAGAACATATTTATTTTGTGCTCAAGTCATATAATAGAGAGAAAACAAAAGAGAAATGGGAAAGAAAAGAGGAGAAGAACATATTTGCTTAAAAACATTCGATAGCAAACCTAGAAATTGTCAATTTCTTGTCTACTGCATCCTAGGAGCAAAGTAAGTGATTTTCTCCATTCTTAAATGTTTAATATTCATTAAAATATATATTTAGAGGTGAGATAAAGGACTCAAACTTTTTTTTTGTTGTGAATTAATCCATTACGTGCCTTACGTGCTATATTTGTATAATGTCTTATATATATTGTTATTGATGTGACCTTATATGAGATGTGTGGAATTATTGGTATTGGTTATTATTCATGATCTGATTATGTGCTATCAATGAAATTGTATATGATACGCACTCGAGTATTGATGATAAAATGCAAGAAACAAAATATGAGTTATTGTAAATGTTATTGAGCTACATTGTGTATACGTTCTGCATCTGATTTCATACGGTTTAAAAGGAATGGTATGACCAATGTGTTCGGGTATATGCAATTGTAATACGTCGCCCATTTTTGACGTGTCTTCTGTAGCATTTTGATAAGTTCTAATTTGTTCCAATCGATTTTCGTGCTAGCATTTAGAGTTTGAGGATGTTGAAGATGTGAATTTGTCAAACATTTTGGGGTCAAGCTGATCTTGGTTCGGTCTTAATGATTGGAGTGTTGAGTGCTTGATTAATGATTTTGGAAATGAGTTACTCGAGTAAGATTAGAGTGTTGCTCAAGTGAAATGGGTAATGGATTAGTCGAGTAAGCAGTTTGGTGTTACCAAGTGAGACGAGCCCTGTGTTACTCGAGTAAGAGATCCTGTTACTTGAGTAAGATGAACCTTAGATGAATTTCTGGGAAAATCTTACTCGAGTAAGAAGAGGTGTTACTCAAGTAAGAAGGGTGTTACTCGAGTAAGGTTGGGTTGTCACTCGAGTGAGCTATGCTATTTGGCTGAATGACTCGTCGTTTTGGGCAGGGGTCTATATATACCCCCATCCAACTCTTTCGACCTTTCACTCTCATTTCTCACTCAAATCACTCCCATTTGCTCCGAAATCATCTCCAATTGCTATCCATCCTTCTTAGTTGTCTCTTGAGGTAAGATTGTGTTTTCATACCTCTCACTTCATCATGTATTCAAGATTGTTCGTACTAGGATTTTGGGTAGAATGTTCATGCTTCTATTATAAGGATGGTTTGGGGTTGTTAGATCGTTCCTTTGGGTGCATAAAATCACTTAGATTAAGCTTGAAATCATAAGTATTAAGGATGTTCATAAATGGGTTTGGGCATCTCATTTTTGGTCGATGTTTGGATGATTTCAAGTTGTTATGATGGATTCAATCATAGATTAATGTTCTAGAAGTTGATTATGGTCAATGTGGGTGTTTAGACATGATTTCAATTGATGGAATCAAGTGGATCCAATTCTAGAAAATTCTGGGCAAGTGCGTTTCTTGAGTAAGCCGTTCGTGTTACTCGAGCAAGCCATAGCTTCGGATTACTTGAGTAAACGAAGTGTGTTACTCGATTAAGTCATGCTTTGGATTACTCGAGTAAGCTATGGGTCTGGGGGACCAAAGATGTAATTTTTGTATTTTGGTGATTTCTAAGAGTTTGGGATTTAATTTGGAGATTTTATCTACTTGGAGGACTAATAGGACCCCTTTGAGGACTAATTGGAAATTTTTTGAAATTTTGAGGACTAAAGCGTAATTTTACAGAGGTCGGGCCAAAACTGTAATTTTACGAGATGTTTGACTTTCAAGGTATCAGCGTTGGATCTTTGACCGAAATAGGCTTCTGAGGGTTTGAGTTTGCATCTGCATATCATACATTCGGTATTGCTATAGTACCATAGTTTGACCATTGTCATGTAATAATTGTTTCAGCTTCGTATCCTGGTCAACGAGGTTAGCCGACCCCGATGGTACGAGATTGAGTCATTCAGCTTAGATTATCAGGCGAGTGAAATGGCATCTTCAAACACATAGGTTGGGTCTCTTAAACTTATATCATTTTTTATGTGTCAGAACCTCTGCATGAAATTTGAAAATTTCTAAAGGATCAATAAATCCTAAAATTGGATTGATGTGAAAACCACTGTTGTGTAAATTGAATTTATCTGGGAATTTTGATGGTTTTGAAAATAAATATTATGTTTTAATATTTATTTTAATTTTGGTAACAAGCATTATGTTATGGATTTCAAGGTATACTTTGAATGAAAATTATTCTTTCGGGATTTGAGAATGTCTTCGAGATAAATGATTTGTTCTGAAATAAATACATTTTCTATGTTAAGTATTTTGTTCTGCATGTAAATAAGAGAATTTTCTGTAACAACCATTCTGTTTGAAAATAAGTGCATTTCAATATAAATACTCTGTTCAGCACTTTTAATATTTTGAATAAGTATTTGCACATGTTTTCGGTAAAATGTTCGATATAGACACCTTTTGTTACAAGGTCAAACGTAACATTTGGTATACCAATGCGAAGACTTAGCTATCAAGGTTGATGGTAGCATTCAGTTACCAGGGTATGTGTCAACCCGTGTGTAATGCAACACACGTGACTATTCTCTAGTGGCAGGAGTCCACGCTTGATATTTTGTAGTGGCGATGGTCCACATATGAGTTATTCAGTGGTTATGGTTCACGTTTAACTCTTGTCTGATAGGTTGTAGTCTCATATCTAATTGTTTTGGCACGAGAAAAGTTGGTTGGATGCCAACTTCAGTAAGTCTGTGGTATTGCTCATTTTCCCGCGGTGTATTGTTCTGTGAGCCTGGCGAGGCATATCTAGCTGGAGCACGGGGACTGCAATGCTCGCGGATGTGTTGAGATCAATATCTT
>CAODLS010692439.1:0-31999 GCA_948243855.1 Flueggea neowawraea
GCTAATGCCTAACGACTAGGTTGATTAACCGGAATCTCTTCCAAATTAAAACCCCTATCGTTGCTTTAACACTCTGCTCTATGAATTTCACTATCTCTAGGTTTGCATGCAACTCCTCTAAATTATGAATGCTCTATCATACACAGAATCTCTCGATTGCACATGCACGAAACAATATTGGAATCGAAAGGCTATCAACAATCACTTCAACAATCCGCAAGAAAAATCATAACTGAGTCACAATCCATAACACAATTGAATAAATAACACAATCCAACATTAAATAATTTGTCTAGGGTTCATCACATCTAGGTACGCAATACAATTAGTTCATAATCAAAGAGAGATAAACAACAAAAACAAAGAGAAATCTAGAGAGAGAAGGAAAACCCATGACAAATCCTCCAATTCCTCGCGAAATCGCTCCATTCTTGATGCCCAATGTTGTTCTCCTTTGCTCCCTCGTTCTCTGGCCTCTAAAGATATGAAATTGTGTCTCCAAGTCGGCTCTTTTCAATCAATGCCGAAATCCCCCTTAAATAGGCGATTTAGGGCGTCTGGAATAAGATACGGGAATCACCAATATGTCCGTGTAATCACATAATTGCCCAAGCAATCCCGTCCGTGTGCCATCAGTTTCCCGCAAATTCCTCACTTGAACACAAGACACGGGCACGGATTCTGTCCGTGTAATGACCAATATGTCCGTGTAATCACATAATTGTCCGTGTTTTGCTTCTTCATGCACACGGTCACGGTTTTGTGTCCGTATAATGGCCTCCCATGACCGTGTGATGCAACTCTTGTCCGTGTACATGTGTTTTCAAGTTCCAGTGGGTTACACGGCTACTCCCACGGCCGAGGACCTCCAAACTTTGTCCGTGGATGCTCAGTTGTGTACGAATTTGCTTCCTCAAGTGTCCCACGGGTGTGTTTCATCATTCCAAGGCTGTGTCTCACTCCCAATGCCTCAAATATCATCATTCAAGCCCCGTTTCGACTTGTTATCATTCGTTTCACCAAAACATCATCAATTTACCTGAAAAACATAATACAAACCATAGAAGTACCAAAACTAATGACAAACACTCAATTTGTATTCAAAACTATATGAATTGATGCACATAAATACGTATGAATATACGTTCATCACCAACCCCTCCTGTTGAGTAAAGCCTTTGGCCATAATTCGCACCTTACCAAAAACTTAATTCTATAAAAATATTTACAACTAATTGCTTCTTTACTAATAGGAAAATCAACAATGTACCAAGTGTTATTTGCTTCCAAGGCTTCAATTTTTGCATTAATGGCATCTCTTCAACATTGACGTTTAATGGCCTCGGGTCAAGTTTTTGGTTAAAAAATATGATCAATAGGAATGGAACAAGCGAAATGAGCTTAGGAAAGCCGAAAATAAGTAAAGACTTTAGACATGGAATGTGAACTAGTATAGTTAAATTGGCAGAATGTGCCTAAGGAAGGCCACTCATTCATGATCCTTGAGATGTCCAGGAAGAGTCTTTTGGTGAGTTGAACTTCTTAATGGAACCAGATTTGGGACAGGTGTAGGATCAAAATGCAGATGAAGGTCAAGAACAATAGGTGAGATAGTAACATGCCCTGAAAAGGATGCTACAAAAATTCGAATAGCATCAGAATATTGAGCAAAAATAGGCGAGGAGTAATCACAATATTCTCCTACAATAGTAAGTGTAATAAAAGGATTGATGGTGTCACGATCCAAGATCAAACCATGACCAGCATACGAAGCGAACCAAATCATAGGTCTGGTTCATCACGCACAAGCCTCGAATAATCAGATTATTTACCAATTTGTTTTAGCAAAACATTTATTAACCAGTTTAATAAACATTAGTTAAAAAAATATTATCAAATATATATATATATATAATACTAGGTACGTCAAAATATAATACTATATCAAAATAAATGTAAAACAATATTTGTAATTAAATTTGGTTAACAAATTATCAATGAGTAAGCAATAACCCAGTGACATCTCGGTGTGGAACATTAATAAAAAAACAAAGGCTCAAACTAAAGGGCACTCACTATCGGAAATGGAGTGACTCACTGAGTGCGGAGCGTCGAATGATTGCTAACAACAAGAACACCTGAAATGTTAAGCCACAAAAGGGATGATAATACTCAGTAAGAGACAACACTCTAGACCAACTCTAGGTCATCACATAAACTATTTTGAAATTGGTTTTCAAAAATACTGCATACATGTATATACTTATATAATACCAATATTCACACATATATATGTATATAACAGATTGAAAGGCTTTCTCAAAATGTTTCGCACAGAAGACAAACAACATACAAGAAAATAAGTATAATAATTACCAATTAAGGTTTCCATCCAGACTAACCATTAAACACTAGGGTCATAACATCATTATGAAATACAGATAACATGTCCAAACCCTACATATACAGAGTTTCCAGAATAAATTTTGATATCATTGATCATACACTCATATTATATTGAAATTGCACCAGGAGAGGTCATTAACAAACTAGCAGCTCTAAGAGTCTAAACAATATTCGACTTAAAAGGATTAAACGACAAACATCCTTAGAGTCGAAACAGTACTGATCAATATAATGGTCTCAAAGCTGAGCTATAACATAGTTGATTAATATGAGCATATCTGCGAGCATTGCAGTCCATAACCTCCAGCAATATATGCTCTATCAGATCACAGTACAATATGCTAGATATTATCAACAAATGTGACAAGGGATCAGAATCATATGGAATTAGAGTGTGGACTATAACCACCAAAATTAGACTAAATCATCTATTTCTAGTCGGACACACGGGTTACCATATTACCCTGATAATTAGGCCTTCATAGAGCATTGGTATAACAAAGTCTACGTTACCCTCTTAGCATAAGTGGCCCGAGTCAGAATCAATTATATGAAACTATTTAGGTTAAATAGGCGAGCCTGCGAAATAAACAAATAATAACAGAGGGTATTACTGATCATATATTATCAGAATAACTTAAGCAGATATATTATTAAATAGACAAGCATGCAAATCAGACAATTAAGTACAAAGGTTATTACAAAGCATTTTAGAACACTGAATAGTCCCAACCTTTCAAGTACAGATTTCTTATAAGAATTATTTAAAATAGATGAGCATGTGAAGCAAACAGATAATCGCGGATACAATTGTCGAACAAATTTTTAATATTCTAAATACCAAGTTCTTATTCCATATTATAATACACACTATTTTATTCAGAATACTGATTAATTATTTCAGAACTCATGTGAACAGATTTTATGGTTTTCCTACTATGTCCCAAGTCAAAATATTATATTATATTATATATATATATATATATATATATATATATATATATATATATATTAACAGACAAACATGGAGAACATACGAATAATTACAGAAAAACATATTTAATTTATATGTTTAATCATATGCAATCATGTTTAATCATATGAATCAACACTCCAACTCATCAATTGAACAACAAATCATCAAAATCCCGAAACCATTCTTCCACCCGAAACCCTAACCAACACAAATCCTCTTCAATCTTCAAAACCCAATTCAACCCATTAATTCCTACATTCATTCTAGCATAATCCATCTCAAATTCCATCAAAATCATGCAAATATCTAAAACCCTAGCTCAAAATCGTCACCCAACATCATTAAACCATAAACAACAAAAACCCAAATGACTCTTGCATGAAATGGAACAAACAAAGTTAGGAGAGTAATATTATCTCAAGAATTTGAAAGGAACCAAGGAGAGGCAAAAAGAGATGAAGAGGGATGGATTTTGAAGGTGAGAGTGTGAAGAAATTGGAAAATGGACGAACATGGTCGGGTGAGGGGGTATTTATAGACCCTCTCACGAAAATGTTGCATTTCATTTATCCTGCAGGTCATAACACACGTACTTGGCACCTTACATACATAATTTCATGTTTTGCATACGTAATGAGGCACCCATAATGTTTTCCAGAAATTTATGTACAGTTATATCCAAAACTACGTGCATAACTGCAACCTTACATACATAAATGTGTTCTCTCCATATTACGGGCATAAAAAATTTCTTACGTAGGTAACTTAAGTCCATTACTCATCTTGAACATTATCATGAACCTCAGAGATCTAATCGGAATCGTACGGGACATTGATGTATTCTAAATTTGTACATATAATTGAGCAAGAACTTGTGCATTTTCACCTCATTATAAAGGGGTGAAAAAGATAGAAAAGGCACACAAGTGATGAAAGCTTGAAGAAGTTGACATTTTGCAAGGTAGTAGCCGGCCGCTGTCATGGAGCTGACCATGGAAAAGGGTGGTCAGACCGTGGCCAAACAAGAGAGATACATAAGTTTGGGCAGTATCCACCCACCATAATGGAGCAGACCGTGGGCTTGACCGTGGTGTTTGCAGACAGTAGCCGCCGACGGTCATAGAGCAGATCATGGCTCTGACAGTGGGGAAAGCCTGAACTAGCAAGAGAACCAGCATCCACCCATGGTCATGGTCTCTTGATGCCCTGACCATGGCCTCCTGAGTAGGAGAGAGAAAATGATGCGTGAATAAGACAAAAAAAAAGGGACTAAAAGCACATTAAAGAGGGGTATTTCTGTCAAGTCTCCACTGGGGTTTAGGTTGTCATGTGAGGTGCATAAATATCCTCTCATTTTCCATTTTAGCGAATGGTGGACAACACAAAAAAAATATTTTCTCTCTTTTCATTCATGTTTACGCTTTTTTGAGGGTTTTAAGAGGAGGAAACAAAAACCAACTACCCAAGGCTTCTATCTTTAGAAACATCCGTAAAAGGTTCTTGGGGTTTGTTGTTCTTGGTTTTTCCTCTTTTGTATTGAATTTGTATTTTATTTTAATGGATATCTATGTTTTTTTATTCAGTTTTAGTATGTTAGCGTAATTATCTTAGTTAGGGTGTAGAGATGTAGGTTAGGATAATGATTTTGCTATGCTAATGTTTGGGTTTTGTGTTTTATTAATTGTATTTATCTTTTGAGTGGTGGATTGGTTCGTTGACTTGTTTCTAATTGATTATCACTTAGATTGACCACCTAGGTTATAGTTCTAGTAAACCCAAGTGAAGAATCGAGAGATGAAAGTTGGGTGAAATTACAAGCAATGAATTTTTGAGTGTTAGGATAGAAATATTCAACGCCCATAAAGTGTTCAATGAAATGTCTAAGGTTCTAATTGACTCTAATTAGATTAAGTGAGGCCGAAATGACCGTCTTAATAGATATAGAGATGGTTTATTGACCTTGATAAAGGCTTTAGATTATAGTAGTGGTCAGAATATCCGATCCTTGGAAACCCAATCTATTGGCTTAGCGAAATTAGAATTCTAACCAAAACCTTGAGCCCCAATGCTTTTCTTCTATTGAATACACCTGTTTGACACTAGCTTTCAATTGTTTTTTTTCCTCAACCAATCAAAAATCAAAAAATTCACTCATGTGTTTACTTGCTTTTTTTTTTCTCTTTTGATCGTAATTAATTCACGGTCTTCGAGAAATTGATACCCAAGGATTTTTTGAGGATTTAAAACTACATCGAATCTTGTGCACTTGCAAGAAGCCGATCAAATTTTTAGCACCATTGCCAGGGACTGATGTTCTTAATTGTGATCTTTTGTTTATTTTTACTTGCTAGTTGTTAGATTTTTCTTGTTTTCAGATTTTATATGAGTTTGAGGCGAACACAAAGCTTGGAGAACATTGAAATCATTCCTTTGATACCAAAAATTGAACGGTTGTGTCAGGCTAATCGTGCTACTAGAAGAAGGAAAAGAATGACTGAAAATCCAAGGCATAGGGTTGAGCATGACAATAAGGAAAGAGTTGGGCAATTACCAGGAGATGATTTTAGGCAAGCAATGTTGGTTAGGATGAATATGAGAGAGATCCAAGGACCTGTGATTGGAGCATCCCCTTCATGTATTCATTTGATTTCGGCAGTGCAAAACTATGAATTGAAGAGTATTCATTTTAGAATGTTGCCAGCATACAATGGTTTGCCATCAAAGGATCCACTTTCCTTTATGAGAAAATTTTACACCATTATTTAGACATTTCCTCTTCATGGTTTGACCAAGAATGAGTTAAGGATGAGGTGCTTTCCATATACATTAAAGGATAGAGCTAAGTGATGGTTGATCAACTTGTGGGAAGGGTCACTTCGCACTTGGGAGGAGATTTATGAGAAGTTTATGATGAAATATTACTCCCCTCATAAGACCGTTGAGTTGAGGAACAAAATTTGCTCTTTTTCACAAATGGATGGTGAACAATTTCATGAAGCATGGGAACGATTTAAAATGCTCCTAAGTCAATGTCCACACCACCAATTCTCTTTGGTGTTGCTAACACAATTCTTCTATGATGGACTTACAATGCATAGGCAAACACTTGTGGATACCATTGCCGGTGGGTACTTTGGGGACATGACTGATGAGGGGGTTTATGATATTTATGTGATGTAGGCCACTAATTCCTAACAAAAGGCTATCAGGGGTCGAAGACCCAGTGTGCACGAGATAAGCACTTCTATTCCTAATGATTTGGGTGTAATACCCCATTCATTTTGAACTAGAGTTTTTATAGCAATCTGTTCGATTCTGATTTGATCTTGAATGCTCAAGATAATGATTAGGTGCTTGATGATTATGAATTGAAAAATTTTTGGTGTTTAGTTGGTTCCGGTTCAATCTTGATCAATTAGAGTGTTGACTATATGTTTAACGATGTCTTGAGGTGTTGATTTAATGTTTAGAGGTGTTTAATAATGATATTTTATAAGGTTGGACGTTGTCGAGTTCCGAGAATAATTAGTTGTTTGAGAAAACACTGTGTTACCTTAGCTGAATTAACCTGCGGATAACTCGAGTTATATGGGGGCTATTTAACTCGAGTTAGCCATGCATTCTGCTGAAACGACACTGTCGTTGGGCAGGGGTCTTTATAAGCCCCAAACCCGATTCCTTCGGCCTACACACCTCATTTTCGTTTGTCTTCACTCTGAATCAGTTCCTTTTGCTTGGTCATTGCCTCTCCTTGGTTTCCAAATGTTCCTAGAGGTAAGATTTCACTTATAGCACTATCTTTTCTTTCATTTTGTGCATTTTGTTGGGTTGGTTCTTTGAAGAACTTTTTGAGTTTTTGTTTTGGGTTTTGGTTTAAGCTTAAATATGTGGAGAAAGAGGTTAGATATTTCTATATCTTGGTGGATTAAGGTTAGAGAAACATAGTTGAGCTTGGGTTTGAAAGATTTGATGAGTTCTTTGAATGAGTCAGGGTTTGGTCGAATTTGTGAAGAGACTTGGTGATTTTTATTTTTAATGATGAAACCAATTGTAGATTTGTGTTTAGGAGGGTGAATAGAGGTAATGTAGGTGATTGAGAGTGATTTCTATTGGTTGAATCAGTGTTAGACAAATTCCGAAAATTATGGGCATGTGTATAACTCGAGGTATAATTTGGCTAACTCGAGTAATTTGGTGTGTGTATAACTCGAGTTATATTTTGGCTAACTCGAGTTATTTGGGGTGTATATAAATCGATTTATATTTTGGCTAACTCGAGTTATCTATAGTTCTGAGGGACCAAATAGTGTAATTTTGGTACTTTGTATATTTGGGGTCTAATTCGCAATTTCTGAGAGATTGATGACTAGTTTGGAAATTTTGACTACTTTGAGGGCTAAGTTGTAAATTTTGAAATGTTTCAGGAATAAAGCCTAATTTTACAGTGGTCGGGGATGAAACAGTAATTTTATGTGATGTTTGAATTTTCGAGGTGAGAACATTGGATCTTCATTTGAGATGGGTTGCTTTAGGTCGACGTTTGCATTGCATCATTATTTTATTTTGGTACTGCCACAATACCTTTTCCATATCATGTCATTGATATTACTTTGATAATTGTGTCAGCTGTGTATCCTGGTCTGCAAGGTTAGCCAGGCACCAGTGGTACGTGTTTGAGCCATTCAGCTTGGATATCCAGGTGAGTGAAATGAAATCTTCATACACATAAGTTGTGTCTTCTAAACTATACTGTATTTTATGTGTTTAGAACATATCTCTGAATTGGACAAATCTAAGGATTGATTAACTTAATAACCTGGTTATGTGTTCAATAACTAGCTTACTATTTTTGAATGGATATATTCGTAACATATATCCCTCACTATTTTTGATATGCGCTACTGCATGATTAATTGTTTTCAATTTAAAGATATTGGAAAATCTACTTTGAAATTTATTATGTTTTTGTAATAAATGTTTTTGGTTGGATTTTGATGGTTTCTGAAATAAATATTATGCTTTAATATTTATTATGGTTTCGGCAGTAAATCCTCTATTTTGGATTTTAAGATATTTCTTAAGCATGTAATTTTTTTTGGATTAAATGTATTTTTGGAAAAATACTACGTTTAGAATTTGCGATGTTTCGGTTGAACGTTTGATTTATTGAATAAACAAGATATATGTTCGACATGTTATCTATTTGGATATTTTTAAATAAATATCTACATATGTTTTCAATAAACTATTTAGATACAGGGACTCCTTTATTACGGGGATAAACGTGACCTTTGGTATACCAATGCTATGATAAGCTCGGCTACCAGGGTTGCCGGTAGCCATATGTTCTGATCTAACGCATGATTTGATATTGATTATAGCGGAGTCCACAATCATCACTGTTATTGATATTGGTTCCCTATCACCGGTATTATGTTATTGTTGCTGATATTATTGTAACCGTTTGGGAAATGGTTTTTTTATAGCTATTATCGATATAGCGCATGTGTATTTATACATGAAATTTTGGGTACACCTTCCCTGAAGTATTTCAGAAATTTCTCTCCTGTTGTAGTTTGAAAGAAAATATTTTGATATGGATTTTGATAAATTTTTGGGAAAGCGAATATGGATTTTGATAAAGTTTTTGAAAGGGAAATATTTTGGCCATTTCGCCTTCTCAAAACTAAATATTTTATTTGAGATAAACATTTAGCTAATCTTTATAACTATTCATTGTTTTCTTTGTTTTCGAAGCATTTTGAAAACAATTGTTCAATGTACATCGTGTATACGTATGTACACTTATATCTGCATGTGACGTTTTTGAACCGTTTTCAAAACAGACTTTGTGAGGCACGTACCAGGCGATCTGTAGTGCCATTTCCTCACTAGGGTTCTTACCTCTTTCTTTTTTGTCTATATTCCTGTACTCGTTATTGCAGGTGATTTTGGTTGATTGCGACTTATTATCATTCAACACCTGTGAGGCATTTCTGCAGTTGCAGTCAGTGCCATTTCGTTCGGGCCCCGTTATTTATTTTGTTAGTAGCTCCAAACCGATATGCTTCTAGGAATATATTTTGGAAACTTATTTGATATTTAATTAAGACTTATTACTTATCAGATATATTATTATTATTATTGTTTAAACTTATTTTTTAAATAATATTTGAATTTATATTTACTATCTTTAAGAAATGAATTTTTGTATCATTTTTAATATTATAGTTTTGAGGCTTGTGCGAGATAGGTTGGGCTTCCACAGATGGTTCACCTCGTACGCTGGTCACAACAAAGGTGGTATCAGAGAGTTAGGTTTCGTATTGTCTGGGTCGGTTGTGGAGCTTAGGTATCTTTGATAGAGTATGTTTGATTCGCCTCTGAATACTCTTCCGATTGTTATCGTGGTACTATGCCAATGGTCAACATTTTGATTTCTGCATATGCACTCTGTTTGTCAGCTACATTCATAGTTATGGATTCATGTTTGGAGTCGTTAGCTTGGGCTGCCACTGATCATCTTCTAGCAGACCTGAGGATTTCTTATAGTTATTGAGAGCTTGAGACATCACCTCATTTACCGTCGTTTCAACGTGTCCCGTAGACATATGTTTTTTAGCTCATTTTGTAGTAGATCTGAGGGATTCGCATAGTCATTTGAACTATTGTTCATATGCCATTGATTCCTATTTGGTTTTGGTGTCACGTTTTGCTTGTGCATCAATCTTTGAGAGATACTCTGAGTCGGTAGCACTCTTGTTAGAGGAGATACGTTCAGTAAATTAGATTAATGGTTCCTTATTCTGTGAGGAGGATAATTATTGATTTTTAATTTGTGAACTGATGATTCTCTAAATTGATTTGAGATTAGTATATCTGCAATTGAGGTTGCATGAGATGATTTGAAGTTACTTTAGTGAAACCTTGAAATTTGTTACGTTAAGTGAACAAGGAGTTCATACTGGTATGGAATCAAATTGCTGTTGAGTTCGACTTATTTGTATTTTGGAGAAATTGAGAAACTTGAGGGAACATCTAATTAGTTATTGGTGGCAATAACTAATAAAGCTTATTGAGATTTGATATGTCGCGAGAATGAAGAATTCATGCTATGTGAGACCGAAATGATGGTATTTTTGGATTTTGATATTTGGGGAGTTTGAGAAATAAGAAATTAATATATGATCTGTTATTGGGAATATTTTTGCGAGACTGATTCGAGGTTCAATATTAGGAAATTAAATGGAACAATGAGACCGTTAAGCGCGAAAGAGCTTAACGATGTTGCCAAGTATGTTATGTTGTGGAAATAGCGGTTTAGTCCACCAATATAATTGATAACATAAATTATGATAGTTTCTGAGATAATTTTATGGTTTATTGGAGTCAGATTTGTTAAGATCCGAGATCAGTTTTTGCGACACGTGTAGTGTTTGGTGTTATTGGAGTGAAACAGTACTTGGAGTACTTAAGGCTTTGAAATACTAAGACTATGGTTAATGGAACCATTTATGAATTTATTTTTAATATGAGAAGAGATTTAATAATTTTGTTGGAAGCCGATTGGTTCGATTAAGGAATGAATTTGAGACTGATGTTTTGATCCTATTAATTTTGAGGATATTTAGCATATGATAATTGGATTATTATCTGGATGGATTAGGGAGACAACTTAATGGTGAAAGTATTATGCCATTATTGATTGTGCGATAAAATCATTTCGTGATTCCTTTGACTTTGGAAACAAGTATCCATAGTAAGGATTAAAGAGATATGTAATTAGTGATTTGGTGACGAAGTTATGTAATGACTTTTCTGAATTGCTACGATCATTTGATGATTTCTTACCATCATTGGTATGATTATTTCTATAAACGAAAAGCTTATTTGAGGATAAAACAACAATGAAAATATAAGAGGTATGAATAAGACTAGAGGAGTCGATTTGCAATTTGACTTATATAGTAAGTAACCTTGATTTGTGATATGATTTGAGGTCGATCGTGAGTATGCGGACTGACTCACGAGTTGTTGATTTGGATTATGATAATATGATATGAATATTGCACGCTTTAGGATACTTATAATATGATTTGCTATCATAGTTGGGTGCAAAGGTGGTATCATCTTTTGGTGTCCTTCGATTTCAAATAAATCGAATTCGGGATTGGGATTCAATTTGAGTGGCCTTTGCTAAAGAGACTTGCCTTTGCGGGAACGATATCATTCCTTGTAAAATAATGTGAAAATAATAAGTGGTTTCCCCTAATTTTGGGTTAAGAATCTGAGACATGATCGAGATTAAGAACTCAAGTTTGGAATATAGATTTCAAGCCTCTTTTATTTAGGGGTATATGGAATAATGGATAAGTTTGATTTGATTTTTGGATATTGTGCATTAGTGGATTACTTCTAAAGTTCTTATGCTACCTATGTTAGTGACGTTCGGACGTGTTCCACGTTTCCTTGACCTCTGTGAATGCAGACCGAGTTGGGTCTATTTTTGTGTATCTACACTAGTTGTCTTTGCCAAGACTTATCTTCTGAAGTATGGCTTACATTTTAATTTGTTTTTGTTCCACTTTGTTATTGGGTCAAGTGTCAGTACTCTCTATATTTGATTTTTGGAAAAACATTGAGTTTGTACTCTCTGGCATTTGATTCGTTGAACCGTTGGCATATTTCTTTGTTGCCTTATGTTTTGTACGCTCTGGTATCTCCAGATTCGTCCCATTCCTTGCGAGCGTTTTTGGGTGTTTCTCAGTAGCACAATTTTGTTAGGTCGTTGGATAGTTATCCGCACCTATTTGATTCTACTAACTTTTAGGTCAGCGTTGTTGACTCTCAATTTTTATGACTTTAACAAAACATGTGAAAAAGTTAAGATAAGCACGTTGCAGTATGATCAACGCACGTTCCATATGCTACAAGTCACATTGATCATATCAAAGGAATTTTGGGTTTTCCAGTTGAGGTACAAGTCGCGCAGCACAAGATACAACACACGTTATCGAGTTGAACTAAGGAGGCAGCAGGCATTTGAAAACTACAAGGCGCGTTGCATGAAGCTCAAGTTATGTTATGAGAATGAGGTGCTCTTGGCATGAGTTGCACTTATCTACAAGTCACGTTGTAGAGTGTACAAGTCACGTTATGCGAATGAGGTGCTCTCGGCATGAAATGCACTTGTGTACAAGTCACGTTGATGAGAATAAGCATCAGACTTGAAGTCAACTTGAGAGCAATTGAAATCAATGTTGCACTATGATTCAAGTCACGTTGTGAGTAAAGGAGTCACCTTTGAAATCAATCTTTAATGCACGTTGCACGTGGATACAAGTCACGTTGTATGAGGTGATGTCAGCTTCTGATAAGTCGGCGCCTCAGGATTCAAATTTGAATATTCTCTGACGCCTGATGCAATGACGTGACAGAATCAAAGAACAGATCTTTGAAAGATCGGCAACACAAGTTGAAGGTTGAAGTGTCATATGCAATGCACATTAAGGCATGATCAATGCACATTGCAAATGGATACAAATCACGTTATATGAAGAAAATTTCCAGGTGACCATTATGGATGGAGACTCAAGTCACGTTGGATACACACAAGATGCATTACATTATGCAATATTTAAGGACGAAGCATCAGAGTTGGATGCAAGATACGTTGAAAGGAAGCAAGTCACATTGTATGTCAATGGGACATCTACAACGCATGTTGCATGGGTTACAATGCATGTTGTATCATATCATGTCATCAAAATCATAATATCTTTCTTGTCTCTTAACGGCTCTTTCAAGTCTCACAACGGCTACATTTTGGAGTCTACCTACAAATAGAGGTACGCACTTCAGAGAAAGAGAGAGAACACATCACGTTATGCGAATGAGGTGCTCTCGGCATGAAATGCACTTGTGTACAAGTCACGTTACACACTATACAAATCACGTTGATGAGAATGAGCATCAGACTTAAAGTCAACTTGAGAGCAATTGAAATCAACGTTGCACTATGATTCAAGTCACATTGTGAGTAAAGGAGTCACCTTTGAAATCAATCTTTAACGCACGTTGCACGTGGATACAAGTCACGTTGTATGAGGTGATGTCAGCTTCTAACAAGTCGGGGCCTCGGGATTCAAATTTGAATATTCTCTGACGCCTTATGCAATGACGTGACAGAATCAAAGAACAGATCTTTGAAAGATCGACAACGCATGTTGAAGGTTGAAGTGTCATATGCAATGCACATTAAGGCATGACCAATGCACATTGCAAATGGATACAAATCACGTTATATGAAGAAAATTTCCAGGTGACCATTATGGATGGAGACTCAAGTCACGTTGGATACACATAAGATGCATTACATTATGCAACATTTAAGGACGAAGCATCAGAGTTGGATGCAAGACACGTTGAAAGGAAGCAAGTCACGTTGTATGTCAATGGGACATCTACAACGCACGTTGCATGGGTTACAATGCACGTTGTATCGGATGATGTCATGAAAATAATAATATCTTTCTTGTCTCTTAACGGCTCTTTCAAGTCTCACAACGGCTACATTTTGGAGTCTACCTATAAATAGAGGTACGCACAAAACCGTGAGTTTTTGGCAAGACATGACCACAAGATTAAATGCACAAAACCGTGAGTTTTTGGCAAGACATGACCACAAGATTTTTGTTCGTGGCATGGAAGTTTTGTACATGTCTTAAAGCTTCAGCCCGTGTCTTAATCTTTCTTCATTGTTTTGCATTTCGGTGAGGAATATAAGCACAATCACGGTCGTGTCTTGATGTTGTTCATCCGTGGCTTGCAATAAATGGTCCAAAACTTGTCGTTCTTGCATCAATTCATCAAAGCATCATTAATAAACCTACAAAACACAATTCAAACCATAAAAGTACCAAAACATATGATAAACGCGCAATTTATATTTAAAATAATAATAATCAAACACCACAACATGTATAAATAAGCGTTTATCACTTCATCTCTCAATTCTTCACTTGTGTTTGCTAGAACTATAACCTAGGTCGCCAATCTAAGCGATAATCAATTAGAAACAAGTCAATGAACCAATCCACCACTCAAAAGATAATACAATTGATAAAACACAAAACCCAAACATTAACATAGCAAAATAATTATCCTAACCTACATCTCTACACCCTAATGAAGATAATTAAGCTAACATACTAAAACTGAATAAAAAAACATAGATATCCATTAAAATAGAATAGAACTTCAATACAAAAGAGGAAAAACCAAGAACAACAAAACCGAAGAACCTTTAATGGAAGTTTCCAAAGATAGAAAGCCTTGGGTAGTTGGTATTTTTCCCTTCATCTTAAAACCCTCAAAAAACCGTAAACATGAATGACAAGAGAGAAAATAAATTGTTTTGTGTTGTCCACCGTTCGCTAAAATGGGAAATGAGAGGATATTTATACACCTCATATGATAGCCTAAACCTTAATGAAGACTTGACAGAAATACCCCTCTTTAATGTGCTTTTGGTCCCCACTTTTTGTCTTATTCAACCAACATTTTCTCTATCTTGCCCAGAAGGCCATAGTCAGTGTACCAAGAGACCATGATCGTGGGTGGCTACTGGTTCTCTTACTGGTTGAGGCTTTCCCCATGCTTAGAGCCACGATATGCTCCATGATCGTGGCCGGCTACTGTCTGCAAATGGCTTGCCTCGTTCACACCACTGTCAGAGCCACGATTTACTCCATGACCGTGGGTGGCTACTGCCCAAACTTGTGCATCTCTCTCGTTTGGCCATGGTCTAACCACCTTTTACCACGGTCAGCTCCATAACGCCTTGCCAAATGTCCACTTCTTCAAGCTTTCATCACTTGTGTGCCTTTTCTATCTTTTTCACCCCATTTCTCACATCGCCTTTCTATCCTACAAAGATCGTAAGAAATGTATAAATTACACAATAAAGGTGCAAATAATGAGGTGAAAATGCACAAGTTCTTGCTCAATTATATGTTCAAATTTATAATACATTAGACATTTCAAATAGAGTCTTTAAAAATATACTAATAAGGGAAATTGCCTTCATAGAAAACAATGTATCGTAACATGAAGACACATTGAGTTTGGAAATCTAGAACATTATGTCCTCTGAATCTAGACTTGAACCCAATAAGCATACATTTGCTTGCTCTAAAATCCATGTTGTGTCATCGCCGATCATACGTAGATTCATAATATAAACAACTAAAGACATGAAGATGAGAATAAGTTGGTGTCATCTTAAATAAGTTTTCATGGGGAGAGCTCCACTTACTATATGAGTAAGTTTTTTGAACTTACTCTTCATCCTCACCGTCCATTGCTTTTAAATTTAATAATTGATGTAACTTACTTTTTTAAATCTAATCCCACCATTAAATCCAAAATCAATTGATGGTAAGGATAAAGAGTAGGTTCAAAAAAACTTACTCTTGGAATAAGTGGAGCCTAACCCATTTTTCATAAGAAGTCAGACCATCAAGAACAGGTGAGGATTTATGTTTATCAAATACATAGTGTGTAAAACCGATTCACCTTAGAATCTAACTAGTAAGCCACTATGTAATCAGGCATGAGTTACATTTAGTATATGTGGGTATTTTCGTTCCACAACACTATTTTACTAAGGTGTGTGGACACACGAACGCTAATGAACTTTTCCTTGCAAGGAAAAATTGTCAAGTATGTTTACATATGTAATGAATCTAAACATTAACATATGCAATGAAGTTCTTCAAGTGAACACAAGCCTCTGATTTATTAATAAGAAAAAAGATTCATGTACATCTATTATAGTCATCTACAATAGTAAGAAAATAATTTTGATGTGAATGTTTAGGCATGGACATCTAGCCCAATATGTCCACATAAATCAGCTCAAAGCATCTACTAGAGACAGAATTACTAAGAGGAAAAGTCAAACGCTTTGTTTGGCAAAGTGACATGAATCACAATGAACAACATGATCATCACAAAAAAAAGGATAGGTAGATAGCATCAATCAACTTCAAACTTTTAGCGGATAAGTGGCCCAATCAAGAGTGCCAAAGATTAGTCTTTTGAGTGGAAGAAACCGAATGAACAATAAGAAGGGGATTAGTCAAAATGAGATGATACAAGCCAAAATGTTTCTTACCTTGTTGAATCATAATCAATTATGGTAGTGCCTGAATTAGACAGAGATCATGATGGAACAACAAGCAACAAGAAGATTTTGTAGCAACGTTGCTAATGGAAACCAAGTTATATGTGAAGTGAGGAACATATAAAACATTAGTCAATACCAATGATGAAGTAAGCCTAACTGATCCAATATGTGTTACTTGCATCGACAATTGATTAGACATGTTAACAAACACATTATCAACATATTTATGTTTATGCTGTTTGTGATACTATCACGAGATTTTGAGAAACATAACTTATTTCCCATTAGATTATAATTAGTGTTACAACTTGATTTATATAAAAGTATCAGGTGTGATCAATGAAGCTTTTAGCTACTAACAAACTTAGAGCGGAAAAATGAACAACTTGACAACTTGCATAACTAACAATGCTGACTCGCCAATGAAAATTGTCTACTAACTCTATATTTCTATTGATCATATACTTGTAAAGATGCCTAATAGTAGTTTACTAGGGCAAGTGATCATGAAGATCAAATAAATCATGCGGTTTTTAGCAACCCCACCACGAGTTAAGTATTTTACTAGGCTTGTTCTTCATGAAAAAATCCCATATATGATGTTGGTTGGTAAATTGCTAGAGTGTTGAAAATCAAGGCCATTTACTACTTCACTACAAATTACCCACAATGGTCTAGTATAAGTTATTTAATATTGTTGGATTATCTTGGGTTATATACCTTGTTCATCATTGCAATTTGTTGACACACTGGAGTAGTTTGATGGCTAGGATTTTGCCTTTGCCTTTTCGGATTATAGTTCGGTAGTTTTTGCCATGAGATAAATGGAAAGTAAGGAATAGGCAAGTTTTCACATAGTTACGACAACTTTTTGGGAGGACATTGATAATCCCGAGGTAGCCGTTGTGACTCAGAATAAAATTATGATTTTTAATGATGTCAGCTTGTACAACGTGCTTTGACCTTTTGGAACGTACCTTGTATAAAGTGCATAGTGATACTGTGTGACTTGATATTCTTCAACGTGCTTTGTATATGTATCAATAGCTACTGCCTGGAAGAATACACACTTCAGGTTACTTTGCATCACTTCCACGTGCTTTGATCATACCTGAATGGCATTGATCATGACCTCTTCAGTCTTCTATGTACGTTGTCATTCTTCAAGGATCATACCTTTGATTTTTCACGTCATCGTATTAGGGAATATTCAAATTTGAAATTTCCAATGAGAGTCTAACTATTTTGTCAGTCGTTGATGCCATCCCCGTCTACGTGAGGTAGAGGCCATACATCGTACGTTGACGCTTTTCTTCAAATGTGGTTCCTTTAATCATCAACGTGACTTGTATTCTCTCTTCAATGTTGTCTCACAAGACTTCTTCGTCATGAACTAAGATCTCATCAACATACCTTGTATTACTTACAAAGTACGTTGTAACTTGTGTGCTTTCAGTCCAGAAGACGCTTGATTGATACAGCGCACTTTGACCCCTTATAATGTACGTTGAGCTTTGACTACTTTCAGTCCAGAATGATCTCCATTTATACAACGTGCCTTGATGGCATGCAATGTACGTTGTATCTTGAATGCTTTCAATCCAGAATGAACTTCAATGATAGAACGTGATTTGACTGTGGTATAACACACATTGGATGTTTTTGGAAAAACCCAAAATTCTTTCCACATAATCAACAGGCATAGTACCATGTAGAACTTACGTTGATCATTTTACAACGTGCTTAGATGACGTGCAAAGTGTGTTGCATAGCCATTTTAACTTTTAAACGAGCCGAGCTCGAGCAGCCAGCAAACAATAAATGAACAAGTCGAGCCGAGCTCGAGCTCGAGCGCACTTTAAAGTGCACTTTAATCGAGCCTAGTTCGAGCATTAAGAACTCGGAATCGGCTCGTCTTGATTACAACTCTAAGTATAATTAAAGGAGAAATTTTCATTATATGAATGTACGTTTGGGTTTTGTCTCTTCACTTTTTACTAAGGTGAATGCAATTTGGCATGGTATTGAGCAGCAGAAGCAGTCCTAATGTTATTATTGAATCTGATTCCAACCTTGCAGTTGACATATGTTCCTCGTCCAGTCCTAGGCGCATGCCTCTCAACAAGCCTTGAGCAGGGATATTCATATCTTATACTCTCTTCTGGTACCGCTTATATTTGTACCTAAGCAGGCTAAAAATTGTGTTCATTAGTTAGCTAGAAATAGGCTATTTTAGCAGTTTTGTAGTCATGATTTTGTTTATTTTTCTCAAAACTTATGCGTTTATTATCTTGATAATTTGGGGATTTCCCTCAATCATTTGATTAATAATGTCAATAACATACCAGATATTTATAGGGTCAATCTAACTGAATTGTTGTAAAGAATTGATTGGCCTTATTCATTGATTAAAGGATAAATTTCATGGGATATCGCATTTTGTTAAATTATTTACATCCATTGGTAGAGTTATTTAAAGACGGCTTATTTTTTCTTTCTACAAAATTTAGTCCTTTATTTTCCAAAATTTCACGCGGACAAGAAAATCATACATTTATTTTAATTAAAAATTTAAAAATTTAAAAATAGAAGCTGTCAAACAGATTTCTAATTATGGAAATTCGCGGATAGCCAAACTTAAAAAATGCCAGATTTTCCTAATCGCAATATTTTCGTTAGAAATTAATTTTTTTGCTAGAAAATCAAATTTGGCAGAAAATATCTCCAGATGTCTCCACTGGAGGTCTCCAAGGGTCTCCACTGGAGGTCTCCAATTGTCTGCAGGAGTTTCCACTAGAGGTTTTCATAGGTTTTTAAGAGTCTCTGCTAGAGGCATCCAAATCTCACTTATTTGTTTTACAAAATTTAATTATATTTTATTTAATAATAATTAATTAGCTCACTTGTTAATTTTTTTATAAATTTAAATATATTTTGTTTAGTAATTAACAAAAATTGAAGTGGTAGGGTTTGCTTTTTGTCGCCGGAGCTGTACGAAATCAAGAACGACATGAGGACATCTAAAAGAGAGGACGATGGTTCGATGACTGCAAATCTGAAAGAGCAAGATCAAAATAGCGAAACTAATGAGGAGAGTGGAGGAAGAAGAAACAAGTAGCTAATGGCGGAGAGGAGCAAGAGAGAGGAAAAGATAAGCGGCATCGGAGAAGGTGAGTGATGGGTGTGGCCGGAGATTAGGTAGAGGAGAGAGGAATGGTGGCTATGGTTTGGGTTAAGAGAGAGAGAGAAGAACGTAAAGAGAGAAATTGAAGAGATAAAAAATTTATAAAACAAGAAGAAAAATTAAATTTTATTTGATATTAAGTTTGACATTTTAAAAAACAAGAATTTAAAAATAACATTCTTAAAAATTAAAATTAATCAAGAGTTTAAAAAATAATTTTTTAAAAAATAAAAATTAAGAGTGATTTTATTATAAATCAGAATTTTTAAACTGGCATTTCAAATAATTCACTCTTATCTTTTCTACGTACACTTTTATGGCTTCCAACCCAAGAGAAGCACGTGTATATATTGTCACTTTGTTTCAAACACGTCGGGCCATATTTTTAAGTTTTTGTTTTGCTTTTCTATATTTAGTTTTCTATTGTTTTTTTTTATTTTGTTAAAGAGATATTGATTATATTCTTTCTTTCTTTTTTGCAAATTTAAACTTTAACATTTGTCCCCTTGTAAAAAAAATTGTTGCAGTATATTTATAATTATTTTTATTCTTTTTTGTAAATAAGTAATTGCCCTTTAAAATTCAAAATTTTCAAATCCTTATTTTATACTCTAATAAATATGAAAATGACAGTAAAGGTATATGAAGGAATTTAACTACCGGTTTAATAGATAAACAGTATATAAGTAGGTTTGGGTTACCTACCTCGATTTCTGCGGAGACACAATCCAACTGGCAACGGAAGACAAAGGTCATGATCGGTTCGATATTGGTCTCGCGAGCAAACCATGGTCAGATTGGCGACGAGAGTGCTCGTCTGTTTCGCAGCTTAGATGTCACAGGGATCGGAACAATCGATGAATAAACGACGAGTGGAGAGAGGAGAGATGGAGCATGGAGAAAGAAAGACTTTCTTTCTTTTCCCTCCCTCCCTCTCTCACGTTGGTGGCTTCCCAAAGTTGGAAGAATGAATAAAACATTCTTTCTTCACTTATTTATAAGTGATAAATGTGTCTAATGGGTTTGGCCTAATAGACTTGGCTCATGGGCCTTATGGGCCCATCTCAATTGGGTTCGTCAATTGGTCTCGGTTTATCGTTCCAGTTCACACCTTGACCGGCCGAGTTCGGTTCAACTATCATGACAGACCGCTTTATCCAACAGTATAAAATGGTACCTTATTATACTATAATTATAGTATTTTATACTATAATTTTTTGAATTATCATTTTTCTAATTATAATATATTTTTTTCGAATTATCATTTCAAAAAAAGAAAACAAAGAAATGAATAGTCGGATGTATTAAGCCACCGGTATTATTATTTAGCATGTTTTTGAACAGCCGGTAGAAATCACATGCAACTACTAGTCTGATTTTCTATTTCCATCATTTCTACATTCTTCCATAAACCCTTTATAAACATATCTTCTTCACATTTTAACCTCAGTCCTGCCTTACAACCTATATTCTTACTCTAAACACTTAAACTTGCCAAGAATGACTCGTCATCACCATCACGACCATCCTCCACCGCCAGGCCCTCCGCCACCGGGGCAACCTCCGCCACCATATGACCCATATGCTCCGCCGCCTCCTCCTTTTGCACACCCTCCACCACCTCCAGCTGACCCCTTTGCACCCCCTCCACCACTGGATCCTTTTGCCCGCCCTCCACCACCTGACCCCTTTGTACCACCACCGCCATATGCTCCACCGCCACCACCTGGCCCACCGGGTCCTCCTCCACCTGATCCATGGCGTCCTCGTCCTCCTGGTTCTCACACTCCTCCACCTTATTAGTTAATTAATAAACATATATATATGTGCATGTTTGGGTTATTAATTTTAAAATAACAAACAGATATATAAATGGTTACGTTAATATGACGCCAAGCAATATTTGTGTTATCAATTGCACTTGCGTTCAGATAATTATCTGTAATTTGTATCCTTCTTTTGTTAATGTTTCGGCACTTTCCTTTCCAATATTCGAATTCTAATATAATATAACTACAACAATCGTATGGCTCTTCCCTCTCCCCCCCCCCCCCCTCTTTTTGATCATTACGTATTGGGAACTCATTTAAGCAACTATCTTTATTTGACAGTTGCATATATATTTTCGTGCATGTATAATTTAAGGTTTTTTAGACTAGTGAAATTAATTGGTGATTGGTTACGATCACCGCCAAATATAATTTGGAAAAAAATTATGTATGTAGTGTGCATGTTATGATTCTGAAATTTAGGATTCATTATTTTTCCAACAAAAGAGAAAAGGCTTGACAAACAATTAAGAAAACGTCATCTATTCTTTATCAATGATTTCATCTGTAAAATCAAATGATCGCTCCTTCAAAGTTATTGAAAACAATTCACTAGTTTATTGGTATAACAAAGCCGCATATTCACATTACTATTTCATGATATTGACAGGGGTACTCACGTTCTTGTTATTCCCGTTTAAAATGAGTTACGAAACTTTACTACTTAATTAAATGTGAAGCCCACATTAGGCTATTTTCAACTGTTGGTCAGCATTAAGTACCTTATCCTTTTGGCACTCGCTACAGTCGATTACTAAAAATTTGTACAGTTCACCTAGGATATAAAATTTCAAATTTGTATCTATTTTTAGAAATTGTCTTTGTTTAGTGTTGGTGTTCCTCCTACATGGCTTATCATTGTATACAGGAAGAACCATAATAGGCTTAATACCACATCGGCTGTTTTTGAAAAACAAAAGTACAAATCTGCTAGAAAATAAAGTCAAGTTTATAAAGTTGTCAAGCGCATGAAACTATATCTAAAAATATTAACAAGATGAAATTATCCGAAAAAAATGTTAGAATATAAAATTTTGTTAAATTTTAGGTGTACAATTTATCCATCATGCGTACACCATTTGTAAATATGTTTCATTTAACAATAGGATTAATTTTTCGGTAGACAACAGATGTACATATAATATGTTCATCATCTATCCACCATCTATAAGTTTGTTTCATTTAACAATAGGACTTTATTTATTTTTAGGTGGACAATAAGTATACATATGGTGGACAAAAAAAGTCCACTATTTGTCCACCATTTAGAGATTGATTAAGAAATTTTATAGAATATCTTCTGTTTTGGGGACTATTTTATAATTTTGTAAAATTATACAGAATACCTTGCGTGCGCCATGTCATCGTGCGCATCTCTTGATAATGTCAGACCTTTACTTGCCTAATTTCTTTTTTAAGTGCTTAACATGGCTCCAGGTCAATACTGACTGATAACCCAAATTCTTCTTCAAAGAGTTGCGTTCACAAGTTTATTCTTTGTGACCGTTGGATATTCAAATATATATTATCCTGAGACGGGCGAATATTTAATAAAATTCTCGTTATCTGTTAGAAAACTAGTTGTTATTCGTCATCATTTGATTGCATGTGCAACTCTTTCCATTTGCGTGCACAACTCTCTTCTCTATCTTTTGACTCTGAAAGTTAATTAGGATCTCACCTTTAACACATCGTCCACTTACGTGCTTAAGCAAAATTAGTTGTGTAGCTTGAGAATCTCTTGGTGTGTAAATCCTTATGTTATGTGCGTAACATATATACTTTTTTCATAGTTCCTCATATTTTCCAGTAGGCTCTGCCTAGCCCAAGCCTTTGCTCAATTGCATGAGTAGTCAGTTCTCGTGTATGTAATTTCACACTTGCGTGCAAAAGCTTTAGATGCGTTCACAATTTTTAACCCTCGTCTGACCTGGTAGCTTCTGGATTCAGTTACATATTTACTCCAAGGTTGGTACGTGTGTTACTAGACATTGCGTAGGTGTCTTCTTTGCGTGCGCAATTGCCTTTGACAAATTTTTAGGTTTTTATAACCTTTCTTCTTCAATTTATGGACGTAGGGATTTCAGTGCTTAACCATAGTTACATGCGCAAGTTCACATTTTTTCAATGAATTGTGTGTGTAACACTAGTATTACGTGCATAACTTTAACTATTTCCATAATTTGTTAGTCATCAAAACTTAGAGAGATTTTAGAGAACCATATCCTATGGTTAGTAAAGCCAGAGGTTTAGCTGAGAATCATGTGAGTGAACTTTTGTTCAACAATGAATTAACTGACAAACTGTTTGATAGTTAGGATGTCCTAAATGTGCATGCTAGTATTGTAAGGAAGGCTGCCGCATAAGCATAATTTTGGCAATGCTGGTAACATAGGGTTAGGATTTGCTATGCAGGAAGTCATAGGACTATAACCTGAAGAGTAAGGCAATGTTGGTAACGTGGATAGATTTTCTTGAGTAGGAGATGTAATTAGTAGTGGTCTAGAGTAGTCCAATCATCATGTCAAGACACAAGATTGGAATCAAAGCACCGACAACACTCAATGACAATGTCATTAGAGATACCACATATCTGACTTAAGTGGTGTGACTATGTAAAACCACCTCCTTTACTACGGTTGGAACCCTGACCACGACCTTGATTTGATCTATAAGAGAAACTAGAGTTGCATTATGAAAATATAGTCTAGGTGATATTCACCTCGGGTATTTGAGGCTGTTGGGACTTGAGTAATAATTCATATGCAACAAGTAGTCCATATGTGTCTGAAATAATAATTTGTTCCAATCTCTACTAAAGTTCGACTATTAATTGTACTATTATAATCAGGACCCAATTTTTTGAACACAATAGCATTAAACTCTGCTGGAGTCAATTTTGGCACTAATGATTCTAGTAGGGGAAATCAACGCTCTTTCAGATATCAAGCTGCTTGGTTCGACGATTCTAAATTTGCTGATTTCTTTGCTGCTCATTGGGATAATAAGGTCAATTTTCATTCAACTTTGTATAGTATGGCGCCTCAGTTGAAGAATTGGAATAATTCAGTCTCTGGCAATATTTTTATCAAGAAAAATGCTTGTCAATCGTTTAGCAAGCATTCAACGCTCTTTGGAAACTAGACACAACACTTTTCTCTTTCACTTAGACAAATCCCTTCGGGCCGAGTTGACTCTAATTCTCCATCAAGAGGAGTGTTTCTGGAAATAGAAGTCGAGAGATAAATGGATTGCTTTAGGTGATCTTAACACTGTGTATTTTCACACTTCTGCTGTGATTAATAGAGGTAGAAGTAGAATCCTATCTCTTTTGGACCATAATAATAATCTCGTAACTAATAATGAATTGCTTAAGGATCTTGTTGTTCAATTCTTCCATTCTTTGTATACGAAATAAGGTTAGTACATCCAGTTACTCACTGAAAGTGGCTTCACTACTTCTGCCGAAACTACTTCGGAGAGACTTCGGGGACTGTCTTTTAAGGCCCCTGGTCCATTTTGCTTTAATGTCTATGAGTCCTCTTAAGGCCCCTAGTCCAGATGGTATGCAACCCATTTTTATGCAGAAACAATGGGATGTCATTAAGAATTCTTTCATTCACCTTGCTCATCAAATCTTCCAGAGGCAAATTTCGGTTGAACTTATCAATCATACACTTATTTCTCTTATTCCTAAAGTCTTTCAACTTGATCGAATCAACCAGTTTCATCCTATTGGTCTCTGTAACACTTCCTACAAAATTCTGTCTAAAATATTGGTTAACAACATTAGAGATTTACTCCCCTCTCATTGGAGAAGAACAAACTAGTTTTATTCCTAGCCACGAAATTGTAGATAATATTATTACAGTTCAGGAAGCTATACATTCTATGCGCACCAAAACTGGATCTAAAGGCTGGATGGCTGTGGAGGTGGATTTAGCAAAAGCCTATAATCGTCTTCGTTGGTCTTTTATATATGATACTTTGGTGCTGGCAAATTTCCCCCCTGATTTTGTTAACTTAATTATGGATTTTATCACTTCTCCTCATATGAAGATCCTTTGGAATGGTGAACACTCAAAGGAATTCAAAAATTCTTTAGGCATTTGTCATGGCGATCCACTATCTCCTTATATTTTTGTGATTTGCATGGAAAGATTAGCAAATATTATTGAAGATGTTATCAACAGAAGTCTCTGGAGGTCGATTTGTCTGAGTCGTTCGGCTCCTCCCATCTCTCATATCTTTTCTGCTGATGATTTAATACTTTTTAGTGAATGTACTAAGGATTAGATTCATATCATGTTGCAGTGCCTTAATACTTTTTGTAATGCTTCGAAAGAAAAATCAGTGTAGAAAAGACCAAAATATACTTCTTCAAGAATGTGTCTACTAATATTGCAGACCACATTGCAAATAGATGTCATTTTGACAAAGTTTCTTGTTTGGGTAAATACTTAGGAGTTCCAATCCTTCAAGGCAAAATTACTAAAAGTACATATGCTTTTTTGTTGGATAAGGTTGTCCAGCGTCTAAATGGTTGGTCTGCACGAAATCTGAGCTTAGCTGCTAGAGTTACTCTTATTCATTCTATTCTTTCCTCCATTCATGTATATTTTATGCAAACTACTAATCTGCCTGTAGGTCTTTGTGAGGAAATCGACAAAGTTGTTCGTCGTTTCCTATGGGGTTACACTAACTCTGAGATGAAGCTTCATCATGTTAGTTGGGATGCGGTTTGTCATCCTAAATTTGAAGGAGGACTCGATATCAAACCTTATCGTCTTGTTAATAAGGCCTTCATGATAAAACTGGGATGACGCCTTCTATCTTCTCCTCATGCTTTTTGGGCATGTATTATTACTATGAAATATTTGCAAGGTGATTTTATTGACTTTGATCAATCCCGTTAGTATAATGTTTCTATTATGTGCACTGGAATTCTGAAGAACAAAGACAGTATTACTCATAATTGCATGAAGTCTATTGGTAATGGCCAATCCATTGATTTCTGGAATGATAATTGGGTTGATAATGCCGGCCCTCTTATTAATATCGTCACCAGCCCAATTCCTTTTGATTGTTTAAATATGTTTGTCGCTGACTTGCACTCTTCAAGGTTTTGGAATAGGAATTTCCTCTCCACTATGTTGCAAACAATGTTGTTGATAATATTCTCTCTATGTGTCCCCCTATTCAGGATGGACCATCTGATACTTTGGTTTTGAAGCTTTCTAGCTCAGGTAAATTCACCCTTTTATCCACAATACAATTTCTTCAATTGGTTTCCATCTCCTCCACTGAACCACAATAGCATATTAATTGGAGCATTCTTTGTAAATGGAAAGGACCTATTTGCGCTAAAACTTGCCTCTATCTTGCTTTGCATGGGAAATTGTGCACCAATTCTCAACATATGATACGAAACCTCAGTAATTTTGCTACATGTGGCCAATGTCAAGTAGGAGTGGAGATTGTGTTGCATGCAATTAGATATTGCCCGATTGCCCGCAATCATTGGCTTACTCTCATTCCTAATAAGGTTAAGTCTTATTTCTTTTCCTTGAATCTTTGCGATTGGATTATGACTAACCTTACTTACAGGATAACTCATACGAGCAATATTTCTTGGTCTTTGTTGTTCGGCATCATGATTTGGAGATTATATATTGATAGAAATGTGGAGATTATTGCTGGTGGTATACACCAAAGAAGATTGAGCAAAAACATAGTTGGCATAGCTCTTAATCATCTTCAAGCTTCTCGATTAATGCATAAGTGGAATTCGGCAGATAATCCTTCTTGTAATAACCTTAAAAATTTCTGTGGTAACCTCTGTATCAATGTGGATGTGTTCTATCTCTATCTTTCCATACTTCTGCTGTAGGAATTATTGTTAGAGATAGAGCATGCTTTGCTATTCAATGTAGGAATATCAAATTGGGGTTTATGTCTCCTCGATTCACTGAGATACATGCTATTTTTAGTTGTCTTGAGTTAGTTTTATATAGGAATTGGTCTTGTGTCTCTATGGAATTGGAATCTAAATTGGTCGTGGACATATGCAACTCGAGTACTCAATGGAACGGTCATCATCAAGCTTTGGTCTCACGTGTGGGCCATCTTTTAGCATCAACCGGTACTACTCTATATTTTGTTCCCAGAGATATTAATCTTTATGCAGATTGGATCACCAAGAATGGACTATCTCAGACATTTGGATCGCATGATTTTTGTTACATCTCTCGATCTCTTATGAATCTGTTGTAATTTGAAAAAATTCTGAAATGTAACCACGGTATTCCTCCGCCACAAGTGAGGGCTATAAATAATACGTAGAGAGGTGTCGCCCTCTTTCATTAAAAAAAACTCTGCTGGAGTCATAGGTTGTCCTGCAAGCGCCAATTAATCAATTATTGACTTAGCTTCATAGATACATTAAGAGACTGATTTATCACCATTCGAAAGATTATGCAATTCAAGGAGAAGTTGACTTCTTTAAGTTGCACTCACAACACTAGAGCTTCCATATTTCAGTCACATTATTTAAACCAGTCAGTTAGGGATATACCTTTTATGAGATTGATGAAAGTAACTAAGAAAATAACACCTAGTCCTTGTTAAACCATACAACATAATCAGGATTTAAATCTCAATTGGATTCAACCAAAGATCATGGGCAAGGATAAAACTTGAGTGGTGCAGGCTCACTACAATTGCAAATACCATGAAGTTGGTAGAGATTGAGCCGCAACATGATAATTGTAGATATCAAGGGATATATTTTTTAGAAGTGAGATTAATGGATAAATTTTATTCACTATTGTAGGGGTTGTCATAGTAGCTCTGAAAATAGAAGGGAGAGAAGGAAGGGATGGAGCAGAAGAAGAAGAAGAAGAAGAAGAAGAAGAAGAGGATGAGGACATGGAAAAATTAGGGTAGGAATTGCTATAGTTAGGGCTGTAAATAAGCTGAGCTACTCGCGAGATGCTCAGCATTCAACTCGATAAAAGTTCGTTCATGACTCGAGTCTTTTATTGATGAGCAGAGCTTAAATAATATTTCAAGCTCAAAATAATAAATGAACTAAGCTTGAACACCTAAAATTTTGGGTGGAAAAACTTATAAACAAGATCGTTTCTATGCTCATGAGCATGCTCATTTGTAGGCTCGTTTATATAAATAAATATGTGCATGTATATATGTATATTTATATATACATATATATTTGTGTGTATGTGTATTTATATATGTATTGAATTAAGTTTTTAAGAATATTCTTATGTTTTAATATTACTTTAAGAAAATGAATATTTCAGTAACTAGGAGTCTAACGCATATAGAATGCAATCCTTAAAACTTATAAACATTTCAAGTAATAATTTGTCCATTAGTAAAACTAGAGTATATTCATTCATAAATTACATATGTTAGATTTTTTTAAAACAAAACAAATTAATTTTTTTTATTTGTGTAATATTGAAATTGATATAGTCTGGGAATAAAGGCCCATTAATATATGTTTAACAATAAGAATGTAATGGCGAATATTACATTCGTCATTAAGAAATTACGTTACAAGGAGTCAATCCATCAACCCACTACTCTATAAATAGTCATCAGAAACCACACTTGAAGGTACATTCTACTAGACACTTACACCGATACTCTATAAAAATCCCTACTGATTTGAGCATCGTAGATTCTCCCAGGAAGCAACCCAACCTCATCATGTTCTGTGTTTCTAGGTTACGAGGCAGCGTTTAAGATTCCTGAGGGTTCTAGTTCTCTTATTATTGTTGTTCTCTTCACGATGGAACAACAATTGGTGCCGTCTATGGAAAACTTGAATGAAAAGCCTTGTTCGTAAATGCTCGAGGAGAAGTTCACCCACAATCATCTACTCATTCACCATGGTGCAAACACCTTCAAACCAAGCAGGACATCTCGAGGAGGATGCAAAGAGAGTTGGAGATGGAGTAGGAGCCCCGAGAACTATCGTTTTGACATTACAATAGCTGATTACGAGGTGTTGAGGAAGTAATACAAAGAGAATCAAAAACCTTTGGCTGAGATGGCAACTTTGCTCCAATAGTTCCTTCTTGATGTGCAATTTACACCCAAAGTGCTAAGAGTGAAGGAGTACCAGAGAGACGTGACACTGCACAGTAAAGTCATCACCAACCTATACAAGTGTCTGAGCAGCTAAATCCTCCACCTCGCCAAGAGCACTTCGATGTTCCTTTTTTTGAGGCTCGGGTCTGGGTTAGAAGGGAAAACTATCGAGACTGTGGCAAGTTCCTATAAACAAAAGCCTAGGGGTTCTTCAAGAAAGGCTGAAGCAGAGCCCCAATTCTCGATAAATGTTCAAGAAGCAGCATATATGAAAAGGATGATAGAGCAAGTCTTCGAGCAAAAGAAATTGGTTCCTGTGGATGAGGATCAGTAGAAAGCAAAAGCTTTATTCACTAAGGAGGTTATAGGGAAGTTGCTTCCTCTAAATTTCAAGATCCCCTAGCTCCCGAGTTTCTCAGGAAAGAAGGACCCACATGACTATGTTCAGAAGTACGAAGCCATCATGATGCTTCATAGATGGAAGGATGATATCATGTGTCGTGCGTACCCAATCATGCTGAAAGATCATACTCGGTCATAGTTGAACGAATTGAAGGAGGTATATTTCTCGTGTTTTGACCAGTTAAGGAAGGAGTTCATCAATGCCTTCATCATTAACAACAAGCGTAAGAAGAACACTACATACCTATTAAATGAGACTTTGCGACAATAGGTGGATATATTCAAGAATGCCACTCTTAAAGTCCATGATCTACAACTTGGAGTGGCAGTGGTAGCAATGTTGTAAGGGACATGATCGGTGTAACTACAAGAGTCGTTGTCTCTCTATCAACCGAAGACCTTGTCAGACCTCTTTGTACGGTCCAAGAAGTACATCCTGTAGGCTGAGGTCATAAAAATTGTGGGAACCAAGAAAGACAAAGAGAAGAAGAGGAAGGAAAGAGAGACTCCTAAGGAGCCAAATAGGAAGAAGAAGAAGTCAGGAGACTCGAGAGCATATTTTAGTCCCTGCTTGATAAGTACACACCATTGGCTAAATCAAGGTCAACGATCTTGGCAGCGATAGATGGGTCTAGGTTATTTTCCTTTCCCCCAAGGCAGACAAGCCTCTTGGGAGGGATGTGGACACTTACTGGCGGTACTATGGCTTGAGTGGAAATTCTACATAAAAGCATTGGGACTTGATGAATTGGATTGATGCACTAGTGCGAGATGGAAAGCTAAACCTATTCGTCTACCCAAACGTGTGGAGGGCAGATAGGTTGAATTGCCCCTGAGAAAAGAGAAGGTATGACAATCGTCATGGAAGAGATTAGCATTGTGAAAGAGATGAGTAACGAAGAGGTCAAGGAGAACAACCTCAAGAGAATAGACGAGGGCAGAAAAAGAGAAATCCTTCAATTGATAATCAGCCAACGTACCCCGCCATCAATACGATCTCAAAAGCACCTCCTCATTAAGAAAGGTGTATGCCCGTCAAGCATACCATATTAATGTTATCGTGCATTTAGGAAATAAAGAGGATCCCATCATGTTCACCGAGGCAGATAGAGGAAACGTCATGCTTTCTCACGATGATCCATTGGTCGTATCAGCGATCATCACCAAACATCTGATATAAAGAATTTTAGTGGATAATGGAAGTTCAATCAACTTGATCTCCTGGAAATTTTCTGAAGATGAACCTCACAAGTGATAAATTGATGGAGGTGAAGACACCACTCTACAACTTTAGTGGAGAGGTTATTATTAGAATTGTGCCCTAGTTCAAATCATTAATGTGCATTATCATTCAATTATTTAATAAATAGGCATTTCATTTATATGAAATATAACATGTTTTATGAAGATAAAACTCCATGAATAGTTTATTCTTTCTTATGCCATCAAGTACATGACTTGGTAGTAAAACCATAAAGATAAAAGGAATACTATTCTATGTGTCCCTAATCGATCATTGTCATGGGAATGATAATGAATTAAGGATTAATATGTTGCTAAGTGGACAATCACGTTTTATAGATTATGGATATGAGATATAAACTTAGAACATAGATGCATGTTGGCGAACATGTATTAGACTGGCCCGCTATGAAAGCACTTCATGGATCATTGTCACAAAGTAGCTTTCATGCAGTGGTGATGTTTGAGTCCTCAGACTAAAACTCACTATCAATTCCTACATGAGGAATTGCATATTTTGACTTAGTCAAATGTTATCCATAACAGGGTAACAATAAATGCTATGATTGGATATGTCATGAATCATGTAGAGGAGTGATAGTGAGAGTGATGGATTTGTTCCTCTTTTGAAGAGTGATATCTCTTGGCCACTT